>JAAAKM020006971.1:149332622-149371181 GCA_010016025.2 Alatinidae sp. Z8VKAUB7J3 | reverse complement strand
TTTTACTCTATTACTTTTGTTTCCTTCCACCACAGAGTTCCGCTTGGTTTGGTTATGGCAGTAGCAAACAACGCTCAACAGGTATTGAGTAGATCAATGTCAATACTCAATTTATGACAAATAATAGCCCGTCCTTCTGTAATACAACATTTATTCCATTCTGCTTAGGCTGCTTAGTAATAATAGTTGTTATTTTTATCATTATACTTGTCATTATTGTTAATTTTTATAATAATGTATGTAAATTATAATTCATTGTTGTGTTTAGTAGGGTAGATAGTCAGTAATTGCTCACAAAAAGGCATACTGGAATGGGTACGGTTTATACACCAGTAAAGATATTCCTCATTTAAAGTGCGGTAGTATTAAGAAAAATATCTCTACTAACCCCTTACTAAAGTTCTGTATTAGACCATTCTTATTCCTGTTACAAAATATGCATAAATGTGAATTTTTCTGAAAGAGATAATAAATTTTTTCTTCAAAGATCAGATATATTATTTCTCTTCGATATACTATTTTCATAATCACTTTTCAGGCATACCAAAAATATCTTAATAAAGGTAATTTACAATAATAATAAAAATAATAATCACAAAACTAAAGATATAAAGGAGCATCCTAATTTAAATTGGCTCCTCTGCTCTATAAATAAATATGAGTCAATACATGTAAGTAATTATAAATCTAGTGTAATAACAATAACATCGTTGCTTTTCTAAACTGAAGATTAAGTGATTAAATGATTTAAAGCTACTATTCAGTCTTTTTCTTCTAATTTCATATAGCAGTATTGTTAAGCAATAAGACAAAACAAAATAGAAAGAAGAAGTCCGATTATCATTTCTATTCTTTGGTCAATTGGTTCGACATAAAAATGCCCACTCAATTGAGTAATTTAATAGTAAATTTTGCCAAGGCTACATCAGGCCCGGCCTATTTAAGTTACCTCACTGTAGTATATCAACGAGACGCTGCATAACAGGTCAAAGACAGCCGCTTCATATTCAATTGGGTTAAGCAACAATTCAACATTGCGTGCCTACTAACAGTAAACTGCTAAAAAGTCCTATAACGATGTGAAAAAAAGAGGTGCTAAGTTACCTATGAATTTACCTTGTAAAGAGAATTGTATTTACTTCTTAGCGCCAAAGGTTGATTGATAATGTTTGGTCAGCAAACAACTCATCACTACAGCTGGAATGTAAAGATTGCACTATTCATTTTAATTATTCGCTCAACAGTAAGTCAGGGAAGGAAATATATATTAGAGATTAATAGCTCGACAAAGGGTTTTACTTATCCGAAGGCTCGCGTATAGCCATCAGGCATTTTAGTGTTATATATATTAGAGATTATATATATATATAATTCTCAAAGAGTGGATCATTACCAATTTTAATTGAGAATCCCGTCAGGGTCCTAAAATTGCAAGCTATTGTGGTAATGTGTAATGTGTCTGCGGCGAATATGCATGCATGTATATAATATGTAACAAAGAATGCAATAGTTACATTGATGGTATTTGGTGTCACTTTTTGGCAAGTTAATCGCATACCCGGTAACAAGCAGCATCCTATGCATTCAGTTTTGTTTATGCCTTTGTTTATGTTCACGCTTTCCCACCTTTAAGTAGGTAATTTCCAAGCTTCCAAACCTCCACGCTTTATATTCTTCAGCTAAGTTGATAAGATTGGAAAATTGCCTTCATTGTTTATTGTTTTGTAGTTTTATAAATTTAATAAAATTTTATTTCGACTTAAAATTCCTTCCCAACTTTGCGAATGTGTTAGTGGTTTTCTCATCATTGATTGACTCTTGATGAATTTAGAGCATAAAATACTCAAAATGGCATTGGAAAATTCTTTCAAATACAAACATATCTGTTGGCTTCTTGCAAGCCACCATATCTTTTTTAAGCTTATGTCATAAAGAGTAAATGGGTCTGAAAATGGAAATTATGAAATGAAAATATTAAAAAAAAACTCCCATAAACAATTTTGTACCATTAATAATGATAAGGGTCTTTACACACGTTTGTAGTATTTCAGTTATGCCCTCAAGCACTAGCACCAGTACTGGATGTGGCTTAATCAATTTATTAATCTGTAGCAGGGCATCCATTGAATTAAAATCATGACTTTTCAGTCATGTTCCCGACGCTAAGCTATATTCCGCAAGCACTGACAGGAGTATTTTCGGTCTTTTTCTGTTTGTAGTGATGTCACCTTTATTCATGATAATCTCAGGAGTAATTGGGCTCTTCACATCAGCAAAAACCGAGGAAAGTATAGGAGACATCGTAAAGAAGGCACTCAAAGCACAAAGAGACGAAGATCTTCAAGAGTTGGCTTCAGCAACACAGACTGTCTTTGGAACTTCCAAAGCATTTATTGATGGAGTTAAAGATTCGCCAGAACCATTGACACCAGATGAGGTTGCCGCTATCTCAGCAAATGTTCCTGTCTACCAAGGTGTTAAGATGATATCCCTGGCTACCCAGAGAATCGAGAAGGCAGAGCCTGAAGACACCGACGAGGCAAAGCGTATGATTGATCTGTTGGAAGCCACAGTTGATCTGATTACGTTCCGAGATGTCATTCTTACAGATTTGTACTGCCAGGTGTCTCTTACAGGACACAGTCCAAATATTGCTTCTGGTATCAATGGAGTAAGAAAGATGAGTAAGGATCGTTTTAAACAGGGGATAGCAAAATTGTTAAAGGGAGACAATCCCAAACAATGGGTGTTATTGTCTCACTTATATCCAAAGAATAAAGACGCTCAACACGAAAAGATCTTTGTGTTCCTGGACTCAATCGGCGTTACAGACCTCCCAAGAATTAATGATAATCTGTCCGGAAGAAAAATGATTGTTCCTCTCAGATGGACCGATAATTGCATGAAGGAACAACGCAATTCGAAGTGGATGATGGGAAACATAAGTAAGAAAAAAAGCAAGGGGGTATGCAATATAAAGTTGACGAGGTTATTAGACGGATACTATACGATGCTTGCTAACAACAATCGCCTGGCATATGCTGACCAAACCTACATCATGCTTCCAGAACCGTATCAACAAAGCAGTCCTGAATTATCTAAATTCAACTTTATTCCTGTGGAAAAAGACGACAAAGAATTTTACATCATCTCTAGTAAGGAATGGCCGGACAGGTTTGCCTATATGTCTAAAGATAACAACGGCTGGGTTAAGTTTTATGAGGGAGACCCAGATGCAGCTTCAGGCACACAAGCTTTCTGGATTCTTGAAAATGTTTAATTGATCAATATCAATATGAGGCTGTATTTCACCTCTTTATCTTGTAAAAGTCAGTAAGTGTTCTCTATCAATAACTGATATATTTGACTCAAAATAATTGTTTGCTTTATGATACCTTTTTTCTCACTGCAGTAATCCTTCCTAAACATAAAATAGCATAATTATCGGCGGAATTTGCCAAGAGGATTTAATTTGTGGAGTTAGACTTGGGTCCTAGAATTTCAATTATGACAACTCTGCCAGCTGTTTAGCAATTGAGTAAGGACTCCTTTCAATGCTGTTTGACCCTAGTGTCATCCTATATTAGTCAGTCTGTAGCTCATGTACGAAAAGATTTTGGGCGGCAAAATAAAGTTATGTTAGTTATTTTACTAGTATACCGACAGAGCGACAGATGACATAGGTACATTTTTTATATAATGGAATACTTTCCAACATTCTATTCCGGGAAACCGTTGAAATGTGGATACAAAGGATAAAACTTAAGACCTATAAATGCCATTTGTTTGCACGTCAGTTATGTTCGAACTAATTCACAGAAAATATTTAAGCCTAGTAAACATAATGGAAAATTTTGTTTGAACACTATTTCTTGTTAAGAGATGTAACATGATAGATTTGATAGTTTAGGTGGTACCATATTTCGCCCAAAGGGTAAAATTTTACACATTCCAAGAATTATTATTGCAGCTATGTCACTTATAGATCTCTATGTAACCCTTAGTGACGACCCTACTTACGAGGCCTATATGGACCGAATGGCCGATCTATCGGTAGACGGCACGGGATAATTTCTGTTAATAACATCTCAAGTTCGGGACAAATTCTAATTTGGGACAGTTCAACATAATTTCGCGTCATAAATTTAAAATTTTGAGTCTCAGATTAGAATTAATTCATCATCTTCCAATTAGCGAGAGTACTTTGTAATAAAGTCTTAGTAGAATTTGGGTGTAGCCGCACATTAATAAAAGTCATTCGAAAATATCAGTTGACATTTTTCAGACATTTTATGCGAAAGCAAAGTTTAGAAAATTATTTGGTTTTAACTAGTAAAATTAAAGACAAAAGAAGCAGAGGTAAGGTAACATACATGGATAGCCTTGGAAGTGCCGTTAGTTTTAGTAGAGTTAGCCATACCTTACATGGGCTTTTTGGCTCTTCTCATACATAGGGGGAGGGGGGAGTCTAATAGGTCCGCGTCACTTTGACACACTATAACTTTTTATCGCCCATTGCTATTACAAAGATAGTTGGCACGTTTATAGTTTAACTCCTTTCCAAAAAAATGATTTTCTTTTTTTAATTTTATGTGAATGACGTCATCTATGGCTATGAAATGTTGCGTAATATTCAAAAAGTTCAAAAATTGAGTTACATTTTGATATTTTAAGGGATTTTAGTATCTCTAAAGTATTTCTACATGTATACGTTGCATTTAGGCAAGATATTTTAGATTTTAAGCAAATTATTTTCCAAAATGTATGGGATTTGAAACAACCAAAATGGTCGCTCGCTTATAATCGGTTTTTAATTATTTTGAGCATTATGACTAAAAAATATCCTCAAAACATCCAAAATATAACTCTTAATTTACTGCTGGTACAAATTCATCTTAAGATGCGATTTTCTTATAATCATTTTGCATTTATTGTTATGTAAGGTTCTTTAGCAAACTTCACCTTACTGTACAGCACATTTTTTCATTTTTTGAGGAATTTCAGAAAAATTTCATTTTCCACTTCAAATTTTGATAATACGAAATCGTCAGTACAAATTCAGGAAAGAAAATTTAAGTTTAAAGATACAATAATCATGTTTTTCAAAGAAAAGTAACAAAACAGAAAGGCAAAAAACGGCACTATAGGTCAACAAAATGCCGATATCGCAAAATTTTAAGAACAAAATTTATCATAAGACGTCCCAGTAAATTTTAGGAAAAGTCACCAAATTTCGTGTCGATCGGGCCCGGCTTTAAAAAGTTATGAGCTGAAATGTTTAGCCGCGGGCCTACTAGGCCCCCCATGTAAGATAGGGTTAAAAGCTTGAGGTTGTGTGGAGCGAGCAAAGTAGCAGTGGACCGTCATCATCGCCCAAGTCCTAGCATGATATGGCATCTAAAAGGAGCAGACTTCGAACTGGCTTACTTCATATTTAAGAGCTTTTTATCGATTATAGGCTTAAACATGACCCTTACTTAGCCCTTAAGTTACTTAGCTTAACTTCTATCTTAAAAAGTGAAGTTCGAATATTGCGTTGAGTAACGGATTCAGTGGGTGATGCACTAAAGTGAGAAAGCTTTAACGATGAATTTACAGGAAACAAGAAGACCAAAATACGTCGCACAAAATGACAGTCACGAGAGCGACACGTTCTCTGTCACTCGTGTCGTTAAAAACGTTCCAAATTGTAAACATTCTATTTGTCGACAGAGTACTGGTTTCTTTGTTTTGATAAATGCGGATTCTAAAGCGGCAAGATGAAAACGAGGTCGAGCTTTGGCTAAAACGCTGAATGATTCCTCTTGATAGCTGTCACCACATGATGGGTTTTCAATCAATTCTGTACTATTGCCTAGTCTGTTTTTGGATCAGTTGACTTGGCTTTGTTTACGCGATTAGGTAAAATGTTGGAAACCTTAGTGCGTCTACTAATGAAGGTCGGCACATGTTGCGCGATTCTGTCATTTTAGCTCTGCGACGTACCTCCTATATATTTGCTCGCACAGCAATACGTGAATATATTAACTAATAAACTTTAATGTGTGACAAGTAGCATGTCTTTTGGAGCAACAGCTAACAGCTTTTGGGTAGAATAAACGCCACACCGTTGTACCGTGGGGAAACTGTTGGTTACAGCCGTTTTTATGTTTATGTCAAAGCGTAAGTAAACATTCCACTTATAACAACAACAACAGCATCAACAACAAATATACTGGGCAATTCATAGGACCATATTTTTGGTCAGAGGAAAACTTGGCAGTTTGATTAGAAATGACAATGTTAATGACAATTTCTGGGTAACCTTTTTCTAAGAAAATGGCTCTAGAAAAAGCAACTTCACGTCCCAGAATGGCCCTTAAACTTTCCATTAGCCTTCAATTGTAACATTTATGTTACACTCGAAATACAATTTCAGTGGAACCCCAGTCATGCAACGAATAACTGAACATAGTCAAAATGGGCGCATTAGAAGTTAATGAAGAAAGTGTTTTTCATGCCAGGTTATGTTTTAAACTCATTTAATGTTCTATCAATGTGCAAAATATGTTCTCAAATGCTGCACTTCTGCAGTTTTAAGTTATAGAGGATATTGTAGCAAACCAGTGATGATTTTTGCGTGTTTGAAGGTGAAAGGAAAGTCATCTTTTAGTATGCTTTGGCCTCAAAGGTAAACATAGAACGGCTATTCTCACAAAAAAATATAGAAAAATGTTTTCTACAAAGGAGAATTGGTGAGTGGGACATAAAACGAATCGGACGGAGAGATGATTCTTGTTTACTGCTCAACGTAGTACTAGTTCGGTCGCAGTCACTAAAATCAAAGTTTATGAAAGACTTTAGTGACATAAACGTTTGAGGTACCTTTTGTGTTACGAAGGAAACAAAATAAACTTGAGCAAGTACCTACATAAACAGAGAGATCCAGGTGCCTTCCGTCTCTAATGCTCTTGCTGCCTGTATATAAAGAAATCAAAGATATTTAAAAGATCAAATACAACTGAATATGTTGATAACCTTTTAATTCGATTCTCAAGGAAATATAATATCATATCAATAAATATACGCATACATCCAGCAAATAAATACTTCGGAGGTGCCTAAGATCAATGGCCAAGTTGACGTTTTGGGAGAGAGTAGGGAAAACGCCCTTATAGCGTTACGTCAATAAATGTTACGTGATATGCTCAACAAGGTACACCTCTCTCAATTATCGGAACATTTCAACTTACTTCATGTGTACAGCAGACAAGACTTTATCTGTGTATTCTAAAGATCCCCGATCCTTCCTCCGATACAAAGAGTAAACATAGAAACATAAGATGTTAAAATTAATGTCCAAGTACCTTCACAAATCTTTTCTTCTTCCTCTGCCCTTTCCTCGTTAGTAGACACGACGTCGAGATTGTCCCTCACTTTCAATATCTTCCAGTTTTTGAAATCGAATATACTGCAATCAAGCCATTCATCATCGGCTACCCCAGATAACTTCAAAAACTTAAAAAATATTGTGTCTAGTGAGTAATGGTTCAACGCATGAAAGGACGCAAAAAAGAAACAACGTGCCAACTCTCGTCGGTGTTTAACAACGGAACTGTTTGTTTCTGTCAATGCAAAGCAGTCCTCAATTGCTTTGAATTTTTCTAACGTAGTCTGCCAGTTCTTCATTTTGCATACAGACCACAGGGATTCAAGGACAACTTGTGCATGAAGTTTAACTTGCAAATGCTGCACTTGCGTCCACCTCAGAAGACGTGAAATTGCAATTTCGATAAAAGGCTGCAGAGTAACATCGTCAAATAAACGTGCTAGATGGTGAACGATCCCAATTAGTGACGTCAGAATGCCAATTCTAGATTCGCCACCTGTTTCTATTTTCTGCCACAGTCTCTCTACATGTCCTGTATGTTTTCGTAAAAGAAGCACTACCACCCATTCGATAAAACGTCTGACACTCGGCTGGTTGTCAAAGTACAAAGCCTGGAAAAGAGACGTTAACATGCTGTCCACATGTTCAGGTGTTCGCATTTCGCATAAATCCATAAACACCAGAACAGCTTGCCATATGCGGAGCTTTTGCCTGTGTATTAAGGAGTCCCCGAAATACCTTCTAAATTTTAGGGACAAATCATTGTCCTTCGCTATCAGCATCTCTACCAATTGATTGGCGAACTGCAACTCATTGTGTTCATTTCCAAAATTCAAGCAAAAATCTATTAGTTTAGTACGGACGAGAAAGTCCAGTCGATTGTCTTCATCATCGAGTTTTCTGGAGATATGACTTGAAACAAAATTCTTTGCATCTCTAAGAATGGTCAAGTTCTTCTTATGTATCGGTCCAAAAACAAGTGCATCTACTATCATTGGTGCAAACTCGTCACAAATAACTTTTGCCTTATCGACTGATACATTTAACCAGTAAACTGAAATATAATCTATCACCGCATTAAACACGCCTCCTTTTTCGTCTCCGATAGAAAAGATTTCTCTCCAATACAACTTCATTCTATCTAATAACTGCCCCGATTGTAGAAGCAAGCACGGATGAAAAAGGACAGATGTAAAACGTGAGAGTAATGACCAGTAACTTATATCTCTCCTATCTTGCTCCAAAAAAAGTCGCCAAGTAGAATCCAAAGCAACCGTACATCCATCTGGATCAGATACACAAATTAAAGGCAATAAAGCTTCCATGCACTGAAGGAGCGGATGAATATTCCCTGAAGACACAAAGTCATAGGTTTCAATGATTGCGCTAACCAAGGATGATGGAGTGCACTTGTTAAGATTGATATGTTGCCATACCATGCCATCACTGGCCTTCTCGATGGTTACATTTGTATCTTGAAAAAGCACTCCAGTGTTTAAAAATATTAACACCGTCTCCCAGAAACAAGAAATGATCGAAGACATGCGGATATTCTCCGTTGTACCAGCGTCACTTTCAACAACTGAGCCCTTTGCTCTTGAGTACGACGAAAAATGAACTTGAACTATTGACTCTAGCATGCCTGATAGCCGAGCTCTTTGTTCGCCTTCTTGGTGTATTATGGAAGCATTTTGACAAAGAAACAGGATGCTCTCCATGCATTCCCAAAGTGTCACGTCCATTTTGATGCTTTCAATCCCAGAAAGGAAGTCCGTACAACTTTTAAATGTCTTCTCGAAGTGTATTTTAGCCACAGATTCAAGTTTGGTACTTCTTTTTATTCTGTACAATTTAAATATGGAGTTTTGTAGTTCAAAGCAGGCATGGCTCATACGTTTTGATTTTATACAGGACTGGTTGAACAAGGCAGCCAGCGTCATCTCAACATAATCCAGGAGCGGTGGAAAAGCATCTGTCAGACCGTCCAGTAACAGTCTATCAAAATTTTCTGTCCTCTGAGATAGTTTATGATGGTAATCAAACTTGGTATTTGTAGTATCAGATTGTCGATCAAGAACGTGTTTTAATAGCAAGTTATAAAACTTAAGAACCTTGATCACTTTCTCCTCTGGCAAGTAAGGATTTGTTTTCAGTTTACTGACGAACTCGAAAAGAGGAGTTAGCAAAACTTTTACGTGCTGTTCCAGAGTCTTGTGTAACGCAACTTCGTCATGGTTTTCTCTATCATACGACATACTAATAAATACATGGAATGGCCATAAGAACAACAAACAAGCTCTTTCGATACTTTCATTACTTAGCAAATTCAAAATGTCACTAACGCTGCCACTGGCATTAGCATGCCAAAGTACTTCAAATAAATATGACATTGAAGGCTTTGCGTCGAGGGACTCATTTCCCACAAACCAGCCATTAAAGTTTGCTGTTGAACCAATGATCAAACTCCAGAGTGAATCACCATACACCATGTGTTGTGCATCTAGTAGCAGTAACATGTAGGTGGCAATTGCTTGCGGAGTAACTGATTCACTGTCCAGGTTCTGAAATATGATCTTAGTAAAGCAATAGCAAATGCCTCGGCGGATTTTGACGGGAAACGTTGATATACAACATGCTATTGCGTTCCTCATGACTTCAAATATGGAATTCTCTACAAATCCTTTTAATGTTACACTGCTTAGTGCTTTGCTGATGTAAAAGAATGGGATGCCATTCAGACCACTTTTGCAGAGACTTTGGATCGCCTGAAACAAATGCATACATATATTATAAGCTACATGAAGCAGCTTATTAGTAGCAGTATAATGGTGTAAATCTCGTTGTGAGAACGAAATCAAACGCCGAATCGACATCTCAAAACCCACCTTCAACAAAATGAGTAATGTTTTTAAAGATCGCAGACTTTCTATGAACCTTAAAGTTCGTCTACTAAAATGCTACATTTGGCCTATATCATCGTATGGCAATGAATCTTGGACTTTGTCAACAAAAAACAGGAACAAAATAAAAGCCGATAAGATGTGGTTGTAACGCCGACTGTTGAGAATTTTGTATACCGTACATGAAACAAATGAATCAGTTTTAATTCGAGTTGGTCGAGAACGCAAACTCCTGAAAACATCCACCGTAGACAACTGGAGTTTCTTGGTTACATTATTCGCAAGGGCACTCTTGAAAGCCTTTGTTTTACCGGCAAAATCCCCGGTAAACGTGGCGACGATGGTCAACGCTTATTATACACCGGTTGGACCCTAAACTTAACAAGGACATGAAAATTTGGCGCAAAGCGCAAGACAGATATACTTAGCCAAAAGACTAAAAGAAGATGAAGAAAGGTGTAAAAATGCATCCACACAACCCTTTGGCAATGAGTAAAATCGGTAACTGGCGGAGTTTTCGAAGAAATAATGGAAAATCTGCAGAGATTATATAATATTGGATATGTAAGATACCTTAAAATCTTAAAATGTACAATCCCCCTCCCCCTATTCTATAAGCCTACCCAAAAGTCCGTTTGAAATCTGTAGGCCAGTAGGCTTAAACTGTGTACAACGTATATTCTAAGTGAAGATCAACATAAAGGAAAGGTTAAAAAAGTGTAGTAACTTGAGGATTGATAACCATAAGGTTAAATGAGCCCATTACGAAAAGCTTGTGTAGATTTACGTGGAAATTGCAAGTTATACACTCATCATGTACCTTGAAATAAAAAAAAGACCAATGGCAAAGAAAAACAAACTGAGGAAGGTAAGGGAAAACCTAAGAGAAAATGCAGAGGAAGATAGTGATAGTGATGACAGTGGAAATAATGTTTATCTTTATGATGACCATGATTATCATGATGATTAAGATAATGGTGAGGGCGATGATGATTCGGAGGGCAAGGTGGGCAATGATGATTACAATGATGATCATGATGATGATCACAATGATGATGACAATGTTGTTAATGGTGACGATGATGATCATGATGATAATGATGATAGTGATGATGAGAATGATGATAAAGACGATGCAATGTTGATAATGATGATGATGATAATGATGATGATGACAATAATAATGATGATGGTGATGATGATGACGGTGATGGTGATGATGGTGATGATGACGATGATGATAATGATGATGATAATGATGATGATAATGATGATGATAATGACGATGATGATGATGATGATGATGATGATGATAATGATGATGGTGACAACTGTTGTAAAAAGGAGGGATAGGGTACTGTAGGTAGTACATGGGAAAAATCTTTGCCCATCTTGTTGCTTGTGGGTTATCCTTCTGAAAGTGCCTCTGCTATTTGTAAATTAAATGTTTTGTTCAGTCAGTAGCAGATCACCATATGATCAGCAATGTCAATAGCTGTGTTGTGAACTTCTATATGAATTTTCATAGTGTCATTGGATTTATGTTGTTTTGCACAGGTTGATCCTCTTCATGGTGTATCAAATTAACCTTATTCAGACATGTGAATTGGTACACCATGTGATCTTCTTCAGTTGGTTTCTGGTCAACAACATTTGTGAGTTCGGCAGATCTATAATACATTTGTAGTTTGACTTCTGTGTTTCAAGTGGTTGTTAACAATCAAGTTTTCTCCTTGTTTAGAGTGTATGCTATCTACTGAAACTGGTAGTATAATTTGATAATTATTTGTTTGCCAACATCATTCCAATTAGCAAAATGATTCAGGTACAATTAACTCAAGATATATAAATCTGGTCACTGGCAGACATTAGGGGAGAGGGAATGTGGTTGTGCCCCTAACAATTTTCTTTAAAGACTTCTAATATGGACTATTAATCCATGCAAGTATTCAAAAATACCAGCCAATTTTAACAACAATATTTAATTGCATATCACAGAGATCTTAGTTAATAATGTTTTGTATCTAACAGTCCTTGTTAGGATGGTCAAAATTTACCTTTGCCCTATCCGACAACTATTATAATTCGTTAAGTGTCCACTACTGATTCTGGTCTTGCTATGATGCAAATCTTCTCTATGATGCTCTGCTTTAAAGACAGTTTTAATTCCAAGGGAAAGCAGCAAAACACAACAAGAAGACCCAAACCATCCAAGAAACAAGAAGAATAATGCAAAGAAAGAATAATGAGAATTTAATGTATACCTCATGAAAGAAAATTCTCTGCTCCTTCTCAGACAAAGCCAATTTGCATCTCTGGAAGAAGTCTTCAAGCAGGTTAAGAAGCTGTGGTGCCTCCCCTTTTTTTGTGTTGCTATCTTTGGAATAAAGATGCTCATGTCCAAGTGCTGGAAACAGGTTTTCAAATAAGAATACTGGGTTGCATTTTGCCAGCAAGGGCACACAGTGAAGATCCAGCGTAAGAGTTGTATGTACAGCCCATTTCACAATAACTCTGCTCTCATGCTGAAATGCTTTCCTAAGTAACGTTGTCAGCCAGCTGACGTGCAGATATTTATGCTCTGGAAAAGAAGCATATACATAATAAATGAATTTATTTATCTGGCAATTCCCCCGTTCACTGTTCACTTTTCTTTGTACAGTATATAGGGGCGCTACGAAATAGAGTACTAAAGTGATGACGTCACAAAAATGGTTTTTCTTGAGAAATCCTAATTATAACTACATCACAGTGTCAACCCTGCCACCAAATGCCCGTATGCAAAATACCACGTTCAATTCTCGTACCAACTGCGAGTAACAACAAAGTCCTTAAGGAAACTCTGTTAATTTTGCTCAGTTCGGACAAGCGCAGAACAGTAATAGAGTACTAAGGCGATGACGTCAAAAATCTATTTTTCATGGAATCTCTTACCGAAACGAAAGCAAAGTGATGAAGCTGCCACCAAATAGCCGTATAAAAAGTATGTTGTTGAAATCGGGTATCAACTGTGAGAAACGCCCCTTTCAATTTCGAAAAGGCCGTACGGAAACACTGTTAATTTTGTTCAGTTACACGTTGTTTTTTTATAAGCAACTCAGTTGCTTAGGTGTGAGGCCTCGATTTGGTCCAAAATCTAAGCAACAAGCCATGCAACTCGAGGCCTCAGATTCTGGATAGACAATTTTCAAAACACCTGAAAAAGAAATCAAGAAACGTTTTTCATTAAGAATTGCTTACAAACTGTTGATATATAACAAATATCACACTGTTGATAATGTGTCAAGCAAAGAGATCAAAGAACAAACCATCATTTGTATTTCATCATTTACAACACAATGAAATTCGACGATAACCTGTAGTGATACCTACGCAACTACTTAAGTAACTTCAGGCCTGGTTTTGGAAAGTTGCTAAGCAACTCGAGGCCTGACCCCGAAAATGGAGTTGCTTAAAAAAAAAAGCGTGTAAGGAAATTATTTAACAAGTTTTTGATAGATGTATCTTGACGAATTGTTTAAAATATCGTTCCCAAATTTGGACAGTTTATCTATATCAACAAGAAGAATGCAAAGAGTTGAAAATATTATCAAATTTCTGATATTCATTAAATTATGACGTCATACTTTAGTACTCTGTAACGGAACTGTGCAGGAATTGCACAATGGTAGCGGTCACACTGCCACTTTTAACCGCAGCGAAACAGCGAGTTTCATTAGGGAAACGACTTTTTGTGTGTGACCGCAAATCCCACTTCAGATCTGACGATGTTGAGTTTCCATAGTAACGTCAAAAAGGACAAAAGGGTTTCGGATTACATTCAGCGTGTCGAGTGAGTAGTGTGTTCCGAACCCCAGATGTAATTAACCAATGGTGTAGCAGCCTTTGACAGATTGTTGAAAGGCTCTGGGTAAACTCAAACTCAAAATAGATTTCCCCGCCAAACATAAACATGTTCAGAGACGTCGCACCTGGAGAACAATGCAAGAAAAGCACGATCTGACCTGGGCGTTTAGATCCTGCTGTGAGTCAATTTTGCAGTGTGACCCCAAGCCCTGGGATAACTGAAATACCAAGACAGATTTGACACCTGGGATTCAGAAGCGGAAAATCCGTTGCACTCTTGTGTGTGTAACCGAAGCTAATGTCTGGTATTCGGTAGCTCTTGAAGCCTTAATTTCCCAGGTTAACAAAAATGAAACTTGCGGATACGAACTCGTTTGAATGTGTTATCCGAAGCAGTTCTTACACCGTTTATGAAGTTAACCAGTATAGATCTCATACCAAGATGGTCTCGAATTAACACTGCTTTTGACTATAGTAAGTGTCTTCGCTTCGCTCGGACAATGATATATTGTAATTATATTAATTGAAAAGCTTGTAAAGGTATAATGCTGAAGTAAAATAAAAGAAAAAGAAGAAGAGGAGGAAGAAGAAGAAGGGCAAGAAGAAGAAGAAGAGCAAGAAGAAGAAGAAGAAGAAGAGCAAGAAGAAGAAGAGCAAGAAGAAGAGCAAGCAAGAATAGAAGGAGAGGAATATAAAACAAAAAGAAGAAGAAGAGGAAGAAGAGGAAGAAAAAGAAGAAGAGGAGGAAGAAGAAGAGGAAGAAGGGGAAGAAGAAGAAGAGGAAGAAAAAGAAGAAGAAGAAGAAGAAGACAAAAAGAAGAAGAAACAGAAGAAGAAAAGGAAGAGGAAGAGAAAGAAGAGGAAGAAAAAGGAGAAGAAGATAAAGATAAAAGAAGAAGAAGAAGATAAAGAAGAAGAAGAAGAAGAAGAAGAAGAAGATAAAGAAGAAGAAGAAGAAGGAGGAAAAAGAAGAAGACATCAAGCAACCACCTACTGATGTTGATATAATATATATTTATATGAAAAAGCTTGTTCGACAATGTTAAAACTATACAGTAAAAATTCACAGCCGTTGGCTGCATTTCTATCCGATATGAACCACTTTGATCAGTTAAATAACCCTCACAGATCGAATTAACAAAACTGATATTACCATCTGATTTCACTCATACTCAACACTGATTACTCTTTCAATTTGAAAGTTATTTAAATGCTATTAGCTAATCAATAATAGTGAATAATAGTGAGACAGGCCACAACCGCATGCGCCCTTGAATTGAGCAGGTTTCAGAATACCGTAAAATCGCGAAAATAAGCTGTCCCGAATATAAGCGCCTCGGAATTAGGCAGTCTCTCAATCAAAGACCCCTGATGAGCAGTGGGCCCGACATTGAAACTACCCTAAATATAAAGAAAACCACCTAACGAGCTAACTAATGAATAAAGGGCACCCCTCAATTTTGGCTACCGGTCAGAGAAGCAAGTCATGAGGCAGGCTCAACCGCCCAGTATGACTGCCTCCCTTGCATTACGGAAAGAATCTACCATCTATGGGAACAGATGCTACATCCATTACTTGCCAAAAGGCGTACGCTCCTGGCACTGTCTACTTTACATAAATTCGACAAATCGCATTACTTACCGTATGTACAAGATTAATTGATCTACCACATAAATTATTACAGTAACCAATAAAAATAACTTAACTAACATAGGAAACGCAGTGACATGCGTTCCTGATGGGTCCGTTCATCAATTGGCACAAATACAGCATCTCTCTACGCGACTAAACCGGAAATGCCCGTTAGGGCATAACTACCTTGGTGACATGGTAGCAACGACGTTCTAAATATAGTGCTTCCTTAACGCCACTGTAAAAATATCAACGTTGTTGGAAGTATCACGTAAGATGAGTTTAGATTTTTGATGGGTAACTTAACTTACTGGTGTAGTTGTTGAGGGAATACTACTATGGGTGAAAACTCTAAGCCTTTAGAAATATCGGCATCGTGGAAATAGAGTAAATAAAGTGTGACGTCATAATTTTATGAATATCAGAAGTTTGATAATAGTTTGCACTGGTTGCATTCTTCTCGTTGATGTAGATAACCTGTCCAAATTTGAGAACCATATCTTAAGGAATCGTCGAGATGCGCCGCTTCAAACGTTGATTCAAGCATATCAAAACCTTGTTACTTGGGCCCAGTTCATAATGTTATGAACTGAGTAAAATTAACAGTGTTTCCTCAAAGCCTACTGCAAATTCAAACAGCCGTTTCTCGAAGTTGATACGAGATTTCACAGCCATATTTTGCACATGCGTATTTGGTCGCAGGTAAAATCACCTTGCTTTAGCTTCTGTAGAGATTCCACCGAAAACAGATTTTGTGACGTCATCGTTTTAGTACTCTATTACAGGTTTTTCTTATTATAAGCAACTCCGTTGCTTAGGTGTGAGGCCTCGATTTGGTCCAAAATCTAACCAACTCGAGGCCTCAAATTCAGTACGGACAATTTTTAAAACGCCTGAAAAAGAAATCAATAAACGTTTTTCATTAAGGATTACAAACGGTCGATATATAACAAATATCACACTGTTGATAATGTGTCAAGCAAAGAGATCAAAGATCAAACCATCATTTGGTATTTCATCATTTACAACAAGCTCGGCGTCTCTCCCACCTTCGTCTCCTTGAAAATCGTCATGAAATAATCTAAGCAACTACTGAAGCAACTCAAGGCCTTATTTTTGAAATTTGCAAAGCAACTCGAGGCCTGACCCCGAAAATGGAGTTGCTTATAAAAAAACGTGCACTGTTCTTTGTGTGTCATTGCCACCGCGTAACCACGGCCGTCCTAGATTGAGGCTTCGTAGAATATAGAGGCACGCCTGGTATAACAAGCGTGAAAGGGGCATCGTACGCTTTCGAATATGACAGTTCACTGCTTTAATGTGCATGACAAAATATCAATATAATAATATTGCACGAAATAGGGAAAACATTGTGTACTTAAAAGCTTTTTCCGTCTGACACTCCTCAGAGTACTAACGTCAGAATCGTATCATAGGAAAGGCCAGGTCTGCATTTCATTTGGCCGTACTGGAGTCAGTCCACATAAAAGCAAGAAAAGCTGTGCTACGGAGACACAAAAAGATCGTTTTCTCACCAGGCCTATTCAATTAATCTTGTTTTAGTGGATGCTGATTGATTAAAAGAACCAAACCATTCAGGCAGTCCAGATTATGATTGGCTCTTTCAAAAATACAGTTGGGTATACTCTTTCACACTCTTCATTTCGGTCATTCTGATGTTAGTACTCTGAAAAGTGTCAGACAAAAAAAGCTTTTAGGTACACAATGTTCTCGCTATTTCGTGCAGTACTACTGCAATTTCTCGATGGACTATTCCTCTTTTGATCCATAACCGGATAATGTAACCTTTTGGCTTCGTACTTTTGACAGAGGGAGGTATACGATAAAAATGTAAAGGAATTGGACGTCGCGTTGTGTAACGGATTTATTTTGCTAAACATTTTCGCCGTACACTGATCACAGCATTCGTATGAATTGATGTGAGAGAGCTTTTACGATGAATTTATAGGAAACGAGAAGATCAAAACTCGTCGTTGAAAATAACAGTCATGAGAGCGAAGCCTTTTCTGGCACTCGTGTTATTGAGTATTATTATGTTAGTGCATACATACGACTTTTGGTCTTCTCATTTCCTATAAATTCATCGTAAAAGCTCTCTCACTTCAATTCATACGAATGCTGTGATCAGTGTATGGCGAAAATGTTTAGCAAAATAAATCCCGATGAATTCACTACTGAATGAATTACTCAACGTATAGGTTACGTTATAGACCGGGAGAGACTTGGATCCGAACAATGAGAAGAGAAGCTGGAGATGAACCGTGGGACGGACTGAAAGAGAAAGCACGGGATCGAGTAAGGTGGCGAAAGTTCGTTGAGGCCCTATGCATCCACTTGGACGCGACTGGAACATGATTGATTGATAGGTTACGTGAATGATGTGTGACCTATATAGACTTCGAAGCGCAATAGAAGCGTCAAGGCTGTTTAATCCTCGGCAGCGAAACTAGTAATGACAAAAATCACTACCTACAGCTTTGTTGACGTCGAAGTGAAAAGTGTGTATTAAGGATTTACAAGATCGAGTATTTATGTATGTGGAATAAAAATAGAATTACATTGTTGCTAAGAATAGATAGAGCGGGGGAAATCCCTATCGTGAAATCATTACGTCATATTGCACTTGATGATGCAAGATTCACGACAAAGGCAATATTCAATTTTTGTACCATTAAGCAACTCTTCATGTAAAGGAATTTCCCCCCAAACTGATTTAATATGGTGCATTATCAATATAGGCTGTGTATTTTTAAGTCCACTCTAACAAGGTACGGCTAGTTTGCTTTTCACTACTCTGACTGTACGTATGTCCACGTATCTGTACTTCCTTTCATTACTCGGTGTTATTGTTGTTGGGTTATCCTTGACAAAGGTTTTCCCCCTAAAAACATATTTCATCCCCCATATAATACTGACTGCTTGCCTGGCCTTTGTTTTACAAAACTGGAGGGGGGTGGGAGGGGGGGGGTGGAGTTGCACAAAAAGGAGGAAAAGCAAGGCTTTGATACTTTGTTGATATACAAAAGTGAAGATTTATAAAGATATAACAGAAACAACCAAAAGATCTTAACGGGAAAAGTATTCTACTTTTATATATGTAAAGTAGCAAGACGTCAACACAATCATAATTTGCAGTAAAATCGAGTTTTGTGGAAAGAAATCAATATAGATGTTAATGTGTTGAAATATACTGACAGAAACAGATTAACAGTATAGAAAGCATAGTGGCCTTTGCTATTAGTAGTTTCACACCTGTTCTAATTTTCGTATGAAAAGGAAATCAGAATTACATCAAGTGATTATATCTATGTTACGCAGCACAACGATAACGACTGTCATGTTTTAATCCGTTATTTAATGTATGACATCTTTGGTCGGTACTGGCACATTGAGAAGTTGACCCAGATCCATTTCATATCAGATAAAAGACATTTCGTTTCAGTGTAGTTGAATAACTAGAAGTAATATCATTTAGTTGTAGTTCGCTTCTGCTGATGGCTAGGCATTCTTGAACGCATTAAATGTATATGTGTTTCTTTGGGATAGTCAAAGAACTCAAAGTTATTTCTTTCCGGCGGTAGACTGTTATCTGATGATGAGTGAAATACACGAAGATATTCACAAATGAATAATTTTTGATCTCCTAGTCCGTTATAATATAAAAAAGTTTCATGTCCAGTTAATCTTTTTATAAAACAAGCTTATGCAACTTCAGGTGCTGTGAGGTACTATTCACCACTTCTCTAGTTCTTTCTTCAATATTGCCAACCTTTTCCTCTTGCTAAATAATTGTAGAGCGTTATGACTTGAAACAATATCAAAATAAGCCATTACTTACAAGTTCGAATGAATATAAATATTAGCTTAGCAAAATGATGTTTTTTTTCAAAAACGCGATTGTTGTAGTATAAGACGATCCTTCATTATACAGAAAACATGTTTATCCGTTGCACTAAGTGTTGCACTTGAATAGCAAGTTTCTCATTTATGACCTGATAATGTCCTCTGTAATCTAAATTATGTTATAAATTAGTCCAGGTGAGTCAAGAAACTCACTTAAAATTACACTTCTTTGGTATTAAACAGTAAATTTACAATTCTCTCAAATAACACGGAATCGTGAAGGACTTTGGTGTCGAGTTTATTTTCAGGAAGATGAACATTATCTATGACTTCCCCCAAACCAGGAATTCAATGTCTTTCGTTGTCTATTTTTATGAACATTGAAATTGTTTTTAGCTCCACCAAATCAGAAGTTTAATTTTGATGATTGTCCAGTCAACTTAAACTTAGTTAAAAACGTACCAATTCAATTGGAAATACATCGGTTTGCCTCTGTATAGCTTTTGCGATATACTTGTCTTTCAGCACACAGACCGGAAAACTGCAAAATGACAAATACGAAGTGAGGGTAAAACCCTGTGAAGCCTTTATTTCAGATCTGTTCCTCACACCTTTGTAGAATACAACGCTATCGATCATACGGTATACAGGTCAGAGCATTTGCAGACAAATGGCACGCAGCTTAACGGCGCCCACCTGCGTTGCTATGACATTAATCTATAATAACACGTTAATTTAAAGGTAATTGGTAAGAACAATAATTGCAAATAGAAACGAAAAGCAACACTAGATTATGAATCATCAGTAAATGCTTGAGGCAGCCGTAGTGTCTGCGCAGATTTGATATTATGGTTGTTGCGTAACTATTTTATTGCAATTAAGAAACGGGAAACTTAAAGGGCGGTACTTGTTTTCCTAGTTATGTGGAAACGACCCTCTTACACTAGGGAAACATATTTATTTAAGTACTTATCTTACTATTCTTTTATGCATGTGTCTCAGAGTGTATCATCAATCGGGCATTTTGTTGCACAATGTCCAAGAAAAATATTGAAGTGGCTGGGAAATTTATTTTAAGACATTCTAAGAAAACAGTGCTGTTTCTGCAAAAACACAATCTAACGACATGCTTTTTCTGTATTAAGTCTCTTGTTTTTTATTTAAGGATGGTATTATTTACCTCTGTACTTTGTGAGTTTATAGCCTACGGTATCACATGTGTCAATACATCGCATTTCAAATTTTTCCGTCATGTTCCTGCAAACTGGTCCAACCTACGATTAAAAAAGGAGAATAATGATCAAAATCATAGTCTGCGGTTAAAAATATTAAAATTGCACAGCCTAAGGTACGGATATTTACGAGTGTGCCGTTACCAAGTAGTTATTCGTATAGACAAAAGCAGAAACTACAGGAAAAGCGCCAGGGGAGGGTATACTGGAGGACATGTCCTTTTCCTGTCTCAAATGTTGCATTTCTAATTTGTTGAAATCTGATAAGAAAATGAATACTTAGCGATAATATTTGAGGCTTCTAAACACCTTGCAGTCTTTTCGACTTGCGTATACCTGCGTATTTTGATCCATTCATTCTTATCACTCCTGTGATACGTTAGCGATATAAATCACTCGGTTCATTCAAAACAATAACTTGCAGCTACGTTACTTTTGCAATCAAATCGATTAAAAGTTTCCAAATCTACAAATTGGACATTATTGTATAACGAGTACTTATGTGTTGTCCTTGCCAACCTTTAACTTGAGCATTTTGTGTAAATGATAGAAGAAACTCGCCTACCGATAGAGCTATTTGGGGCGCTACCGCAGTTTCCTACCCCACCAGTTCGTATCAATAGGTTTAATTAGTCTGCTTAAATGACTAAGCATTGAGAATGTGCCGCAAAAAGTCCAAAATTGTACCCCCGTCTAAATTCTTGCCATCGACCATCTCCAGGGTGAACAAAACAATTGGTGACTTAATATGAACACGCTCACACTCTCGTTGGAATCAGTAAATGAACCTCTGCATTTGGAATTAAAAGTATTTAACAACTGCAATAAGCTTTCATTAATTAGTCGATAGAATAAACTACGAACCTTATAAATTTTATTCAAATACGTTTTCAAAAGAGGGAGCGAGGGAGAGTATGAAACTGAAATAGCCCCGCTATTTGGATCACTTTGGTACGCAAGCTCACTCAAACTGTTGATTACAAGAAATGATCTTAAACAGCAATAATTAATCAAAGAAAAGGACAAACTACTTGATATTAACTAGTGTAAAAGTATCTTTTTACCAGTCACAGTGGCAAAAACGCAGGGCGTGAGGAAGCGCAGTTACCCGACTTAAGCGTTCTTTACAAACAAAATAGTTTATAATCTATGCAATATGTCAAAAGACAGGCCAATAGTATTCAATTATGTGAAGCAACGAGAGTAAAATATTTAAATAACCTGATGAATGTCCTTCACTAACTAATCACCAACACAATCAACAAAACCAGATTTTTATTTTGAACTTGCAAAGAAAATAAAGCAATAAAATAAAGCAAATAGCCTCATTAACCAGTACTTACTTTACTTTCGAAATACCCAGTGTCGTAGTATCGATATGCTTTGGCATCAACTAAGTCACGTGAATGATAATGCCTGTCAACATAATATAGAATGCAAGCAACTCCATGGTTTACGAGATCCGTAGCAGAAATCGATTTACATGCTGGTCGTAACAGACACTTTCCTAAACATTCATCGTCGTCTGTTACATTGTAGGCATCTATTAGATACCTGATGTCCATTTTGGTATCGTTAGCCACATGATAAAATACTGCATTGTATTTGCATTGCAAACGCAAAATGTTTGACATTTGAGGATATAATGCGCTTGCAAGAGAGACAAAACTTATTAGCAAAGAAAGCATACTGTTTCTCTCTGTTTTTCATTCTCAGAGCAGCAGGAACATTAATACTATCGACAAATACAATATATATATTTGTTATGGCTGTACTAACTACTTTGGTAAATGTGTACATGTAAACTGAAGTGGAAGAGGTGAGAGTCTTGTGGCAGGAAATCATTTGCCTTAAACAGTGTACCAAATTTTGGTAATTGCAAAGCCATTAAAGTTTAATCCCTTGTTTGTTGGATATATCTAAGGAAACCTGCCTTGTTTCTGTTAATAAGGTGCCCAAGCAACTAAGAAGTCTAAAAAAAGTAGCACATATAGTATAATCAATCGATACAAGCAGTAAATTACTACACTGTCTGCAGAAATACATAAGAAATATGAACTCGAACACTTTAGCGGCAACACATCCCTTATTACAGAATTAATTAGTTTAAACATTTCCCAAATGCGCCGTCTTAATTATTGGTTGATTTGATTGTGATTACGCTTTCTAAAATGGGTATTGTTTTGATATAATGATGTTAATATAAGAGCTTTAAGTTTGATTCACAAACATTGGGGAAGTGGTTGAAATAGCAATGAATCTACTACCTGCAAAACGTTCATCGCAACTTGTACTGCATGATAAAATTGCTAACAATTTCTACGGTATATCAAGGTAATTTATTGAGCAAGCAAAAATCAGTAGATATGGTGAATAGTTATTTATCTAATACCAGCAACAATTGGCATGGATAATTTCATGACCCAGGTCACCTTCATTAAACTCCCTATCAAATTTTCGTTTACTACAAAGAGCACAAAAGCTGCAAAAAATTGCAAAATTATTCTATGCTTACAATCTCTCTTTCGCTGACAATCATTAGAGCACCATCGTCAGAAATAATTGAATTATAACCAACAAAATTATAATGATGATAATAACTCAATATCACAATTATTACGATAAGGATAATGATAATATATTTTTAAACTTCAAATATCTATTGCTTTCATCCAATACAATATATTTGGATTTGGCCAATAAATTATAATGTCAATAATAATAACTTTTTCTTTAATCTATTGTCATCACTCGTATAAACTTCTTGTACTGTCTTATGAAAAGGTAAACTATCATAGTGTATCTCTACCAAGTTAAGAGAGCTAGTTTTGGCCATTGCTTATTTTGTTTACAAAAAAATGAAATATGTGGTTCAAATTGTACAGAGCAATATCTGTCTCAACAATCCTTCTAATCTTTGTTAGTTATTGACAGATTGCTTAACATCGATAAGAAATATTTGCTTTCATTAGCTATCCCAACTATTGCACTTAATCTAGGGTTGATAAAAGTGCAATACAATTTCTTTCGTGTACAATATAATTGTTCTTAATAATCATGTCAGGTCTTAATTCTTCACCAGATATGATAGTGGAAGACGTATATAATCATCTAAGTCACAATAATGGTAAAGCATTTTAAAAAGTTCAGGAAATCAGCTATAGCTTTAAAACTAAATCATGTCTCCAGTTACATCTATCTCGGCGAAGTCTGGTATTAATTAAATCGACAAAAGCATGATTACTGTAAAAAAGTTGCAATGTGATATAAAAAGTAAAGATACTAAGAAGAGCAGCTAACAAAGACTGTGTAGTGGTGAACCTGAATTCAACGAGGATAGCCCTTCGGCTTATTTGTACGCAGAGCGCTAACAACCAAAAGTATCCAACCAAGTAACAATGCCTAGGTAGAGGTAAACCTACATTTCAAACACCGTATAAAGTGTGAGCACATTCTGTTATTCTTGGATACAGTGCTAAGAAACAAAAGCAGATACCATGATGACAAGGGGTAGGTAGAAGTAAACTTACATCAAAATGTCAACAAAAATGGTTAGCACGTTCTAATATTTTTAAGTAAAATGCTAACAACGATAAATAACTGACCAGCTAACAAGGATTAAGCAAAGGTTAACAGACATTACAAAGTCAGCATAAATAGTTAATACATGCTATTATTTGTAAATATAGTGCTAATGTTATTATATCTTCCTCTGTTACTGTATTGTTGTGTATTCATCAATCTTTTGGTAGACAGGATGGAACAGGGCGGTGATTTTTCTCCTTCCTTAATTTTTATATTTTCTGTTTTCAAATGTATATTTAAATAAAAAAAAAGAACTATGAGCTCATATGGCACTTGCGATGAGGCCGGAAGAGCCAAGAGCTCATATGGCATGACAAGCACACGACAAAGACACTAATCATAAAAGTATAATCATCAGGAGAAGCAATTGAGGTCAAAATAATATACATATAGCCGGCAACACCTCCCAAACCAGCCGAAAGGAAAAAAGCTCCTGTTTTGGCATAGGTCAGAGAGATTCCACAAGCTTCTGCTGCTGTGGGATTTTCTCGAAGAGCAAAAAGAGCTCTTCCAAAATGACTATCACGCAGCAAAGTAACCCCCCATAAGGTAAGCGCCACCACAACTATAAAAAAAAGATATTTGACATACGTATGCACGTCAAAATAAAGAGCCAAATTTTCTCCTTTTTGGGCGATTACCCAGGTCTTAAATTCACTGACACATTGAGGCATAAATAAAAGGTTAGGTAGGCCATTAGCCCCTCCCGTCCAGGTTCGTTCATTCTTAATAACTTGTCTGACAAGTTCAGCAAAGCCAAAAGTGACAATCGCAAAATAGTCTCCTCTCAACCGCAATGTCGGCAGACACACCAAAAGCCCCACTACAGCAGAAGCCATAAAGGCTCTCAGTAAACACACGATAACAGTCAAAAATTCATGGGCTTCGACAAACTCAGGATTATCTACCTGCCAAATAGCGGCCGCATACGCTCCTACCGCCATAAAACCGGCATAACCCAAATTCAGCTGCCCCGCAAAACCTGTTTGAATGTTCAGGCCAACAGAAGCCACCACATAAACCATAACAAAGGTCGTGATGCCAAGCCAACGGCTGACTGAAAAAGTCATGAAGCCCAAGTCTTTTTCATAACCGGGATAAAACCAATAAACAATCAATGGAAGAATCAAAGCAACAGCCATTAATAAATTCAATCGAGAAAACATTTCCTAAGCCCTGTCCGCTTCTTTTTTACCCAACAGACCACTGGGCTTCAAAATCAAAAAAAGAATCATAATTAAAAAAGCGACACTTTCTTTATAAGCCGCACTGATCGACTCATGACCAAGCCATTGGCCTAAAGTAGAAAGGTATCCAGCTGCCATCGCCTGACTCATGCCAATGAGTCCTCCGCCCAAGATGGCCCCTGGAATCGAACCGATTCCCCCTAAAACGGCCGCTGCAAAAGCCACAATGCCAATTTGAACTCCCATATCATAGCGAATCACGCCAATATGCATGCCCATCAGATATCCCGAAACAGAGGCCATGAAAGCCCCCATAAAAAAAGTAAAGGCCACGACTCTATTGATATCAATACCCATCAAAGCGGCAGCATCAGCATCCTGGCTGCAAGCCCGCATGGCTTTCCCCATACGAGTTTTTTCAACGGTCCACCACAAAATCACCAGTGACAGAAACATTAAAAAAAGAATGATCAGATGCTTCCAAAAAACAGGAACCGCTAAGCGAATGTGATTGATATCACTAAAATCTTCATATCCCAAAACAAAAGCCACCTCATGAAAAATTTCAGGAGTGTTCATAAATTTGTCATAAGGATCCCAAATCACCGCCGCCACATTTTGCAAAAGCAGTGACATGCCGATAGTGGTGATCAAGGCCGACAAGCGCGAAGCTTTTCTTAAGGGACGATAAGCCACTCTCTCAAGAAAGAGCCCCAGTAAGACCGTCAATACAAGAGAAAAAATTAAAGCAACCAAAAAGGCATAATTACCTTGGGCTTGCCCCTGAGACCAAAAACCCAGACTCCAGAAAGCAAAGAAAGCCCCAAACATAGCAATTTCACCATGAGCAAAATTGATGAGTTTGATAATCCCATAAACAAGAGAATACCCCACCGCAATCAGAGCAAAAACTCCACCCAAAACTAAGCCGTCTAAAAAAAGATCTATAAACTGAGCCCAAGACTCTGACATCGATCAAAAAATCACTTGACTGCCAATTGCTCTTTTGCCAAAACCAGTTTGCCTGAGCGAACTTCGGCAACAAAGGCAGGTTTCACACAATCTCCATGAGAATCAAAAAAAGTCACTCCCGTCACCCCTTGATAGCCTTTATCCAGGCGATTCATCAAGCTTAAAGCTTGTCGAATCGCCTCTCGATCGGTGCCGACTTGAGCAATCACCTGGGCCAGAGTTCCGAGTGCATCGTAAGAGAGAGCTGCCCAGGCATCCGGAGTTGTTTGGTAGCTCTGATTAAAAGTTTTTGAAAAATTTTCGACTAGAGGGCTGACTTCTGGATCGTTGACATAAGGACTGATAATAAAAGCTCCTTCTGTCGCTTCACGACCAATCTCAACAAACTTGGGAGAAAACACTCCATCTCCTCCAATGAGTTTGGCATTCACTCCTTTGCGTTTCATGGCAGCTGCAACCAAACCTGCTTCTGAATACAAACCTGAGCAAAAAACGACCTCCGGCCTTTTGAAACGCAACTTAGAGACAATCGAATTAAAATCCTTAGTCGCATCCCGGTTATAACTCTCCTCGGCAACAATTTGCAAACCAAGCTCTTGAGCTTTTTCAACAAAATATTGCTTGAGACCGGCGCCATAAGCATCGTTGTCAAAAATTACCGCCACGCGCTTGGCTTTGATCACCTCTTTAATGTAACGAGCGATATAGACTCCTTGAAAGTCATCACGATACAGATTACGAAAAAACCAGTCACTACCTCGACAAACTTCGACATTGGTGCTCCCCGGTGACAAAGCCACGATTTTCATTTCTTTATAAATTGGCTTGGCTGCCAAAGAACAGGCACTGTTAAAATGCCCCACAACCGCACAAATACTTTGGTCAGCCGCTACTTTTTGCGCAACTGTTGCGGCAACTCCGGGCTTGCCCTCATCATCTTGAAAGACAAGCTCAAGAGGGCGTCCATTAATGCCTCCGGCCGCATTGATTTCTTTGGCTTTGAGATTAGCCCCCCGTTGAATCATTTTGCCAAAATCAGCTCCACCGCCAGTAAAAGGACCTGAAACCGCTATTTTTATCGGAATCAATTCCTGAGCCTGTAAACTGAGCCAACTTGTCGACAGAAAAAAGAAGAATATTTTAAAAAAATTCACTAGTGCCTCCTAAAACCCAACAAAACATTTTTTAACGGGTGAGAGTCCTAATACTATAAAAGAAAGCCCCTTTAAAGTCAGGACTCTGTGGCCATTTCCGCCGGGCTTTCTAAAATCCTACTAACAACATGACTGACAGTAAAACCAAATTTCTCCTGCAGTACCTTGCCTGGTGCGGAAGCTCCAAAATCCTCGCGGGTGATACATTCTGCTTGAGCCCCGGCATATTGGTGCCAACCAAAAGAAACCTGAGCCTCAATCACCCAGCGTTTGGCAGAGCCCACCTCTAAAACTTGTTGACGATAGCTTTCAGGTTGCTGATTAAATTTTTCAAAAGATGGCACTGAAATCACCCGAACGCTCAAACCTCGCAACTCAAGCTCGCGCGAAACATTCAAAGCCAATTCTACCTCACTGCCCGAAGCCAATAAAACATGGTTTATCTTTTTATTCTTTTCCCGATGAATAATGTAAGCGCCTTTAGTGACTCCTTGCTGAGCCAACTGAGCCGTTTGTGAGAGCGTCGTGACGGCTTGGCGAGTCAAACAAAGGGCCACCGGACCCTTGACCAAAAGAGCGTCTACATAAGCGGCCTTCACCTCACAGGCATCCGCCGGGCGATACGTCGTTAACCCCGGGATGCAGCGCAGAGAAGCCAGCGTTTCTACCGGCTGATGGGTGGGGCCATCTTCGCCTACCATAAAAGAATCGTGGGTAAAAACAAATAAAACTTTTCGTTGAGTGAGAGCCGCCAGGCGAATCGCTGGCCTCAAATAATCAGCAAATACCAAAAACGTTCCACAAAAAGGTAGAAGCCCGCCATAATAAGAAAAGCCATTGCAAATCGCTCCCATCGCATGCTCGCGCACACCAAAGAAAATATTACGCCCGTTAAAACGGTCGGCTTGAATATCTTGATAGTCATCTAGATTGGTGAGATTGCTGCCTGACAGATCCGCCGATCCCCCTATAAGATGAGGGATTTTTTCTGCCAAAACTTGCAGTACCCGTTGTGAGGCTTTTCGAGTAGCGATGGCCTGCCCAACTTCAAACTCTGGCAGAGTTTCATAAAGATCTGAGGGAACCCCCTGCGACATTTGTAAAGCCCATTTGTCTGCCAGGGCCGGATTAGCTTCTTTCCAGGCTTCAAACATTGACATCCAAGCTTGCCGGTTTTTACTCCATTGCTGGCGCGACGTTTCAAAAAAAGACTTAACAGACTCCGAAACATAAAAAGGCTCCTCAAGAGGAAGCCCGATATTTTCTTTCAGTAGGCGCACCTCTTCATCTCCCAAGGGAGCCCCATGGCATTTTTGCGATCCTTGCTTGTTAGGGGCCCCTTGGCCAATAACCGTTTTGGCGACTAGCAGAGTTGGTGCTCCTGTTCGCTCCCGAGCCCTCTGAAAACAATCAACAAACGCTTCAATATCATGACCATCAAGAGTTTCCACCGCAAAACCTAAAGCTTCAAAACGTTTGGCCACATCTTCGGTAAAACTCACATCGGTGGGAGCATCGAGCGAAATGTTATTGGAATCATAAATCAAAATTAGATTATCTAATTTCAAATGCCCGGCTAAAGAAGCCGCTTCATAGCTAATCCCCTCCATCATGCAGCCGTCTCCACACAGAGCCACCACTTGATGATCGAGCAAAACATGCTCGTGAGTATTAAATCGATCGGCTAGAACCTTAGAGGCCAAAGCCATCCCGACAGCGTTAGCCAATCCCTGGCCCAGCGGTCCGGTGGTGCACTCGACTCCAGGGGTTTCTTCATATTCAGGATGTCCAGGCGTTGACGCCCCCCATTGCCGAAAGCTTTTGAGATCTTCTAGGCTGACCGCATATCCCGACAAATGCAGACAGGCATACTGCAGCATAGACCCATGACCCGCTGACAAAACAAACCGGTCTCGGTTGGGCCACCTAGAATCCTGAGGGTCATGATTGAGCAAACAGCCATACAAAGCCGCCCCTATTTCAGCACACCCCAAAGGGAGGCCCGGGTGACCACAATTGGCCTTTTGCACAGCATCTGCTGAGAGCCCACGAATGATTTGAGCCACCTCTTTGAGGGAGCTCAGTGGCAATGATGACATAAAATTCTCCTAATACAAATTGATTTAGTGATGTTCTTCTTTAACCAAATTTCGATTCCAATCGGGAATACGGGCTGTTACATTTTGGCTCCCATCGGGAACACATTGACAGGCCAGGCGAGAACTGTCTCGAAGAGCTCGGGCATTATCTAGCATATCTTCCTCATCTTCACTAGCCTCATTACAAGAGCTCAAACCACTCTCAACATAAATATGGCAGGTACTACAGGCACACACCCCGCCACAGGCATGATCTACTTCAATGCCATGGCCTAAAAGAACATCCAAAAGAGACCCTGGCAAACCATCGTGACCATAAGGGATTTTTGTAGGATCCACCGATATTTCACGGCTCTCATCCCCACAAAAAATGGTTAAAAGAAAGGCTTTTTGGGCGCTTGTGTAGTGAACTGGTTGGTTATAAGGATTATTCCCCCCCATTGTCTGGCTCCTCAAATTTTCTTATTGTTTGATTGATGGGTATTTTAACGGCTTTTATCAGTAGTGCCAGATCACCTTGAAAATACAAAGATGGTCTCATTTTTACATCTTTTTGTCAGGATTTCTGGCCAGAGCGATCTTGCTGGCCTATGTTGGGGTCAAAAACCCCGTCCAGGTTGATCAACATCGTCGCAGTGCCATTGATGGTCCTGTTATCGACGAAAAAGTCGAACAGCGGTTGCTCGAGGGCCTGGCCGCTGCCGGTGTTTTGCCAGGCTTCGAACTCGTCGAAGCTTGAAGGGGTCGGGATCTTGTCTTCACCGAGTCCAGGAATTACGAGTTCCTCTATGATGGTTGTCGGAATGCGAATGACATCGACATACCCAATCGCCCGTATGCTATGTTCAGCTAAGAGGGGGGCCCCGGTTTTCTTGTGCTGAACGATCTCGGTCAATCCGAAAGCGTCATTGCTACTCAGGTACCCCACTGTTCGTTCGCCGTGGTCGAGAGTCTGGCTGATTCGCGCAAAGCCGGAACAAATCAAAATCAGGCCATCGAGATAGGCTCCCTGCTCGGTGATTAACGGCTCATGCTTTAGAACCTGAGAGGTGTCCTCGGACGCAACCCTCTTATAGCTTGAGAACCACTCGAACTCTCCATGGGTCTCGAACAGAGCCTGATCGGCAATCTTGTCCAGACTCTGATCGTCAAGATGCGCGAACAGCGGGGACTCTCTCAATTGCGTGGTGAGGCGCCGCTCACGGTAGAGCGTGTCGATTAGGTGGCGGACATGCTTATCGCGTCGCCGAATGTCCCTCAGACCCTGCCAGCGCATCTCCATGATCTCGACATCCGTCTCCGCAAAGACGGTCGCCGTCCGTGGGGCACGTGAGAGTGCCGCTATCTCTCCGAATGCGTGCCCCTGGGACAACGCCACCGTGTCATGGTCATTCAGGAAGGAGTCGACATCCTTGAGAAAAGTACGTGCACCGCCCGACTGATCGCGGAGGCTCAAATCTGAACCACCCTGATAACTGGTTACATCCCGGACTTCTGGCATCCGCGCATTGCGCCAAAGCTGGCTAAAGGCAGAGAGCCAAGACCTTTTAGGCGCTGTCTCCCGTACCTCCAAGCCACCGTCTTGAATCTCGTCCACAACCACGCGAACGGTGCCAGCCAGAATTGCGAAGACGGAGCTACCGTAGTCTCCGGCCCGCACAACAATGTCGCCACGCAAGTAACGCACAATTCTCGAGTCGTTGCGCACAATGTCGCGGAGCGCCTGGCTGGCCGGGAACTGCTCCGGATCAATGTCCCGAAGCAACTCGCACCCCAAAATTCGGTCGATTTCGTCTTCCGTCATTTCAGGGCCGAAAGGTCGATCCCACCTTCGCGGCCGCTCAATTGCAGGCCCGTCACTCATGGCCCAAGGCACCCCCCTGCCGCTTGAACTACCACCGGCCTTCCCTACTTCGTCGGCTTGCCTTTGTACTTGTCGGCCCCAGGGATAAGACTGTCGATCGCACCAAACTGAGAGCCATTGTACTTGGCAACGAGTTTCTTTGTGGCCGCGGCAACTTTGTCGGCGGCAGCATTGAGAGCAGGCCCATTGTTCAGCTTGAGCTTGGCGGAACTTCCCGCAGCGGCGATCTCGGCAATCTCCGGCTCGGAGAGCAAGGCCGCTACTTTAGCGAAGCGCTTCTGAGACGCCTTGGACCGCTTAGCCATCTTTTTTGCGTAGTCTGCTTTGGCAGTCGCCTTGCCGACCGCCCGAAGAGAGACCTCCATCTCAACGGCCAAGCCAACGACGTACATCATCCGTTTCCGTTCGGCGCTGGCTTCAGGATTGCTCTTGCCCTCAGTGTACCAAACGTTGTGCCGCACTTCGCCCTGGGACCAAGACACCAGTTCAAAGGCACTCCCGGCAGGGTGGCCACCTTCATTCACCAGCTTTTCATTCGGGACGGTATGACAGCCGAAGCAGTTTTTCACGATCCCGTAGAGGTTGTTAGGCCGCAGCATCCCGGCAGCGTCCGAATCGGCCCAACGCTTGGTCTTCTCCGCTTCGGATTCGGTATCCTTTTTCTTGCCGCTGAACTCGCTATGGCGCTTCAAGTAACCTTTCGCCGGTCCATGACAGGACTCGCAGGAGATTCCTGCAATCGGGTCACGCTTATCGCCGGCTTGTGTCGTCGTGAAATGACAGTCTAAGCAAATGCTGCCCGCCTTGATCCGCTTCAGCCCCATCTTCTTCGAGATTGCCTTCGCTTCTTTGCTCTTTGGCATGCTGCGAAAGGTCTTGAAGTGATGGGTGTTCTTCCACAGCGCGACGGTCTCCTTGTGGCACTCGCCGCATTCATCGGCCCCCACGATCTTGGTGTGGTCCATCACATTCTGAGCAGATGCCGGCGCCGCGACAATGAGCCCAAACAGGGCCAAGAAGATTAGCTTCAGGCTCCTTCGGCATTCTACCAAAGGCTTGATTGACTCGTTTTTGAATCCCAGCATTTGATCTGCTCCCAAGTTATCGCTTTTAGGTTCCAGACCATCACCGTGGCACTGAAACCATTGTTTTGCCATGATCCTGGCGCTCTTCCAACCGATCCAGCGTTCCGGAGACCTAACCTTCTATGACCAAGCGGCCCTTGCTGGGAACAGCCACGCACACCAGGCACGAGCCCTCGTCTCGAGGCGCCCCAGGTTCTGAGAGATAGGTGACCTCACCCTCTCGAACCGCCGTGCTACAAGTTCCGCAATTGCCGGCCCGACAGCCGGAATCGATGTTAATTCCGTTGGCTTCCGCCAACTCCAGAATTGTTCCGATCTCAGGCGTCCAGGAAACTGTCTTTTCCGAGCGCGCGAAATTGACTTCGATACTTTGCGCTGGCGCATCACTTGGTGCTGAACTCGGCGCTTTCTTGACCGTCGCGGGCCCAAATGCCTCGAAGTGCACGTGCTTGTCCGGCACTCCCCACTCGCGCAAGTCGGTAGTGACCATCTCCATCATAGGCGGCGGCCCGCAGATATAGAATTCATAGCTATTGGATGGCAGCATTTTCTTGAATAGCTCGACGCTCACGAAACCTTCGTGCCGATAGTCCCGCCCCTCGACACAAGACTCACTGGGGCGGCTATAGCAAGGTACGATGTTGACGTTGTCGTGCGCCTCTTGAAGCCTGGCAAGGTGCTCGTACATCGCGTGCTCGCTTCTGTTGGTCACTCCGTAGAAAAACCAAGTTTCGCGTTTGCTTCCAGACGAGCAGATGGTGTTCAGCATGCTGATCATCGGCGTCAGGCCGACGCCGCCACCGATAAGCACGACCGGACGCTCGGATGACTGATCCAAGTAGAACTGCCCCCCAGGCGCTCGCACATCCAGGATGTCGCCTTCCTTGAGTTCGGTATGAAAGTAAGTGGAAGACAAGCCTGGAGGCTTGTCCGGACTCTTGGGAGGCGGTCCCAACCGTTTGATGCTCACCCTGTAATAGTCCCGCTCCAGCGGACTGTCCGACAAGGAGTAGCAGCGGATCACAGGCTTGGGCTGACCAGGGATCTTCAACTGGAATGTCAGAAACTGACCCGGCAGAAAGGGGGCCAGTGGTTTCTGGTCATGCGGCTTCAGATAGAAAGAGCGAACGTCCTTGGCTTCGTCCACGGTCCGATCGATGTAAAACTTCCGTAGCCCATTCCAGGTCAATTCGTTGCGGTCACGCTCTGCACGCTCGGATTCAAGAACTAGGCGGGCTTTCTGCTCGAAGAGCTTTCGGGCCTCCTCGGCTCGTCTGGCTTCTTCAGCCCGCCGCCGCAAAGCCCCGTAAAGGCCTGTGACGGCGTGACCTGCCGCCGCGCCGACGGTGACAAACCCGATCGTCTCGACTATTCCTACCATCGCGCTTTACTCGCTCTATTTTCTAACACCGCCAATCGAAAAAGACCGACTAAGCCAATCCGACCCAACGATATTATTGCCCGTCTGATGTTTCAAAACCGGGTCAAGAACTCAGTCCGAACGCCAAATCCTTCACCCAGATCTTCCTGCCAGCGAGCAAAGCCATCAACGCGAATGATGTACCGATTCCCAAGTGCTTGTTGAAATCTCCCGCCGATCGCGACCGCATCGTCGATCTCGTCTGAAGTTCCCTTTCTACCGCCGAGTTCCAGAACCACTTGCGTCCGCCCGTGGTTGAAGAATTTCTGATAGCCGATTGCCCCCCCAGCAACATCATCGGCCCGATTGCTGAGCGGTGCCCCGTAATTGCCCAGGCCAACCGCCTCGAACAACAAGCCAACCCGGCCCAACGGGCCTCCGGCCAGATTGTTCCGAGCCGCCGATGCAAACTGTTCGATTCCCCAGAACAGGTTTCCGTAGGCTACGTCTTCGGTCCCAAACGGCGTCGTCGATATCTCGGCAAACAGCAGGGCACCGGTGCTCACCGCCTCGGACTCGTCCTCGGTCGCAAAGGAGGCGTTGGCACGGAAGGCCGTGTTCCATAGGCCGATCCGCTGAACCGCGCTGGCCCCAATGAAAAAGCCATCATCATCGTCGTCGGAGAACACGTAGGCGGCATCTAGATTGGTGGTCGACCAGGGGAAGTCCGTTTCCGTGAAGAACCCGACAACATAGGCGTCATCATCTTCTTCATTGTCATCGCGATTGATCTCGTTCCAGCCGAACAGCGCGGTTGCCCGGGTGTCGACCGCGAGGTCCTTTATGATGATCGTATCGCGGGTAATTCCCACCGCATCGATGTTGTCGTCAAACATCATGCCTTCTTGGAAAAAGATCGGCTGACGACCAACTGAGAAGCCGATATCAAAGTCCCCACTGTCGTCCGGATCGAGATCCGGAAAGATCTCTCCGATCTCCCCTTCGAAGAACGCGGTCTCAACATCGAGATTAGTTCCGTTGACCCAGCCATCGCGACTGTCCGGGCTGAAGGCATAGCCGGAAAACTCGCCTTCGTCGTCATCGTGGACCGGCGACAAACCAAGAAGGAAGCGCTCGGTTCCGCTCAGGTGCAGATTGAAGAAAACATCGAGGCGGTTCGCCCACTCCGCAACTTCCTCGTCATCATCGCCGGTGTTGAAGTAGTTGATCGCGGTTCTGTAATCACCGAACACCCATAGGGCAGGAGTCCAAACAGCGCCGGTTGGCAGTTCGATACCTTCCGGAATGTCACCTGTGCCAAGGAATGAAGGTCCGATCTCAATGATCGGTGGCGTCCGCGCCGGCAGCTCTTCAGGGGTCTTGAGCGGGATCGGCTCCTCGGAGAGCTCGCTGCCGGCAGCTAAGCAAACCCCACTCAACACCGTGCTCAGAAAAAGAGCGCCCACGGTTGTACGCACGGCATCCGTGAACGGGAAAAACCGCATTTTTTCGACAAGATTGCTCTGCACTAGTTCCCCCTTCGAACCAATGTCGATGATCACAGCTACAAGAGTCTTGGCGCACTCACTGTTCAACAAGATTGGAAACTTGCTTTTCCTCGAAACGTCCCGTGCTCATGTCGATCTTGTAGTACCTTTCCGACACAACTACTGCGCCTGCGACCACATTGTCACCGATTTCCTTCGGGCTCATCCCATAGTCGAAACCAACATCTTGAATGGCCGTAAGGAGATTGACCGGCACCATCTGGGATATGAGCTTGATCGACACGTCGTATGTGCCAGATCCCGTGAGCTGATCAGCATCAACATCATAGTCCGCGGTACGCGACGCGAGAGGCCCTAGGTTTTTCTTGTGTTTCCGGGCACCAAGCGGTCGGCCATAGATTGTGGTCGCACGCCGCTCCGGTCGGACGAACGGCAGGGCGGACACCGACTCGTTGATGGCCAGAATCTGCTCTCTCTCACCGCCCCGGAACAAGCGCACGATGAACTTCGACTGCAGGCTGAATAGGTCATCATCGAGGGGCAGTTCGCCATTGTGGACATAGAGCGAATGGGAGTCGCGCACATCACCGTTCGGATCCCGATCGCCCGACACGTATACCACCTGACCCGATTAAATTGAATCAAATTTCGGGCATTAATAAATGAGATGAACTTGAACAACGTATTTAACTTTATTTCAGAAGAAAGACTTCTGAGTCACACGTATTAGGACTCGTATGGAATGATATAAACCAAGACTACTTCAAAACACACGTTGTTGTCTTCTTGAGTTATTGGTCTACCTAATATCAGCATAGTTTGTCGCGAATGGTAGTAAATCATGTATTATGTAATAACAGCTGTAATTATACTACGAGAACAGAATATAACGACAGGCATGCATCTTAAACGTTATAAATGCTTGTCTCTTAAAGCACGTGTAAAGGAAAGCACTTTGCAGTGTCTAACATGCAATTACAAAGAATACTTCAATATTTTGCTTGTTCTCCAAATTCAATATCGTTTCGGAATATTGTAAAGGTGGGAAATAGTTGCCAAGGAATGTAAACACCTGGAAGCAATAAATTTGAACCTATGACTACGATGCAGAAGTCACAAATAGACCTTTCTTAACTACTTTGCATCATCATAACCGAAAACGAGGCTAACTTGGCAAAGATGTAAACACAAGAAATGTTCTCGGAAAACGGCAGCCAGGAAGAAATTACAAAGGCAAATTACATACCAAACTTTGATTTGTAGATAATATTTAATAACGGAATCATTGGTGAAATGCCATTGACCGGTTTCGTTGCACACTCATCAGAATGGCTCGTTCAAAGAACGAGTTTAAAACATTCAAGCATCATTTATGATAACTCGCAAAAGAAAGACAGGGGTCGAAGCAAAAATTTGTCAACAGATTGGACAATCGTTACGACCTACCAACAACTTGGAGGCGCCAAAATTGTTAAAACAATTTCAGAGAAAACACAAACTCTTTTTGTCAGCAAATTAAAGTATCCCGGGTTTTGATGAAAACCGCTTCTAAAACTTTCAGATGGAAAGCTGATCTAGCTTTAGCTAATATACGAAAACTCGCATAGGCCCACAAACAGTCGTGCTGATGTAGTAAATGTGTACCGATGGCCGAATCACACTCTATCAGACACACGTTTTCTTTACACGTTCGTTCGGGTTAATAAATAGTAAAGAAAGCCAGATTTCAATTCAATTCAATTACAAATTTGTAATGTTACAATCGCATATATATAACAAATGAGATTAGCCAAAGCCAGAGGCTTACATGGCCTATAGCGTAGTTAGCATTGGAAATAAGAATGTGTTACAGTTTCGTTTCTAACTACCTTAATTGTTTACAATAATGATATACATAATAATAGAATCAGATGAACTAACTTAAAAATTAAACCCCAGCATCAATATTTTATTAGCTTAAATCTATGCTTTCATGACTTTTGATCAAGATGAATTCCATGTATATGATTTTATATATATATATATATATATATATTTATTTATTTAATTTTAGATTTATTATATATATATATTACCATAGAGAGAAAACACTCCTAGAATATTCCAATACACCGAGTTTCATCCTTAATAAATCGTCAGTTGATAACCGATATATGTACATCTAATTTCGGGAGTTCAAGGGTTGTATCCAACAGTTTTGATAAATAGCGTTCTGAGTAATGTGTGTTTTCCAGTCCAGAGAATGGAGCCTGTACAGTAGCTGTGCGACCCAAAAACCTAGAGAAAGTTCTTGGGTTGTAATATTTCCAATCTCATCAAAAGTTTGCTTTGCTGGTCAAAGAAGAAGAATGTTTTGAATAGAAAAGAACACCATCTTGCAAGTGTCCTGGTAAAATTTTACTATATATTTATGTATAATTACTCCTACATACTCTCTCTGTTGCGTATGTGATAAAATGATATCTTCAATTAATTAAATTCCCTTTACTCCACGTACCTTTGGCCTCTAGAAATTGCGATTACCTTCAAGTTAAGGCCGTTTCCAACATTAAAAAAAACTTTGTCCAATCATTTCAAGGAGCAAGGAGAAGGCAACCATAGTCTTTATTAAATAACACTGTTTGTAATGGTGATGGATTGGGGATGTAATGAAGTGTACAACTGTCCCTTGTCATAATTCAATAGGAGAATCCCTTGAAATGTATGCTTTTTAGAACTTCTTTTAAACAAATATTTAAGCGATGCAATATTGATTTATAGGTAAAAAACACCATGATATTTTAACAAGAAGTGAAAACTATCTTAGCATGGTAAGAGGTGTCACTATATCGTGCAGCTTGTTGGTCATAGGAAATGTTTGGTGCGGTATTTAAAACGATGAATTGAAACAATCAGCTCTAG
>JAAAKM020006971.1:149304589-149330832 GCA_010016025.2 Alatinidae sp. Z8VKAUB7J3 | reverse complement strand
AGTAAACATACAAACTTGGATGGAGCCGGTGTTTGAATTACGTAAGTAGTAGGTGACTCAACCCTTCCCCTTTAGCAAAATGTCCCATGAGTAAACTGCTTGCCGAATAAATAGGAAAATAAGAAGCTACTTAAAAAGTAACCTCCTTTCTGCTGGTAGCGCGTGCGCCCAATGCTATGAAGACGGAATATATAGTAAATACTAATAGCAAAAAGACACTCAATTTTTGAAACTGTAAGATCTATTCTCCACTTTCTGACAACGGAATCGTATAGAGTTGCGCTACTAATAGTAATCATTGCATGCTGGGTAATAATGCAAACACAGTGAATTAGTACTTAACGCTGGTTTGTGTTTCTGAAATCCTAGTGTGCCATTAAACTACTACATTACTGTTGCAAAAAACTTTCTTAAAATTGTTCCTTTGCAGAATAAAGTTAGATTTCGCTAGAATCGGCGTCTGACTTCGATTTGAACCCACATAAATACTATAAACATTGCAACCATGGTAACCATGAGCACCGCTTCCAAAATAATCGATTGCATATGTTAATTACATTTTTCCAACCATTAAAATTCTTTTTCCCCTTTTTACAGTTCCTCAGCCTTTTATTATGAGAAGCGAAAGTAAATGCCCACTCGTCAAGGAATTTAATTTTAAATTAATTGTTGTTGTGAGATATTGGTCCAGTATTCGACTTCAGTCCCCAAGCAATTGCTCGTACAGATATTCGTATCTTGCTTTCACAAGACTTTGAAAAATTTGAAAACGTAGTTAGCGAACGCTTTACTAATCTCTGGAACAAATGATCTACTAATTACGGGTGCGTTCCTTTATAATCAATGTGACCATTTTCTGTCGCATGAAGTTAAGAAAACATGTTATGGATGTCACCATCAATCATGTCTGCATAAAACATATTTAAACGCCTGATAGAAATATAAGCATGTTTTATTTATCTATTCTTCTCATATTCTTCTTTACACTTATGATGGTATCTATCATGATGCGGTCGTTCTCTTTGTTTTCACTCAAACTATCGACCGTTTCTTTTGGTAAATAATTTTCCTTAATAAGCAGTAGTGCACAAAATACGTCATCACATTTTCCGTTGCCTTTGAAACATCCCACTCAATAATATGGAATAATTTAGTGCATCCCCCACTCTAACTAGAGATCGTTATCTAACTGTCCCTATTTAAACAAAGAATAAGAGAAAAGATTGCGCTTTGTCTATTGGCTCCCACTTGATTGGGTTGAATTCATAGCATATCTACAAAAATTCAAGACAATTAACAATCAGAAACGTACAGTGAATGTTTGAATGCATTTAATTTACTGCCATAAATAATATTTAGAGTCATAATTTTGCAAGATGTCAGTTCAAAGTTTCTATCTAGTGGATTCCTGATCATTGACACTTAATGAAGTGTTTACCTACTTAATTACGAATACTAGGATTCTTACGTAAATCATTATCTAAATTACTCAGTCCATCAGGAGTCTACTAAAGACAAACTTCCCCTAACGTTTATACGAATGAAAGCTTCCTTGATAATTTTTAAACTCAAAGCCTTTTTGATAATCTTTACAAAACATTTGCAATAATAATGATAATATTGATAAATAATAAAATCCAGAAAATAACTTCAATGAGCACAGCACACAAATACGCCATGCTTATATTCAAAAATAGTTATACAATTCTTCTTCTTCTTTAAGTGCCTTGTCGTATGACGTTGGCGACCATGATGTGCCATCTTCTCCGGTCCCTGGATAGCTTCTTTTCAATCGAAATCAAAACAATGTTTGAGAGACGATCATTGTCTTGATTACTACGTGTTATTACATGTGTCGTTGCTTTTTTCTCCTCATTGCAGAAAATGATCTCTAGGCATTGATTATAGAACACTGGATGGTAAGCACCAGAGAGGCCAGCTTTTGACTTGCGGAAACCTATATCATTAATTTTCTTCAGTAGGATTTCTCTAGTCAGTCAGTTGATAGTATCCATCCGATCCTTACCAAAGGTAGCCGACGAAGTTGTGTACATAAAGAGAGATGCTACTCACTCAGTTCATGATATTTACAGGATGTGTGTAAATTGTTTAGATCTAAGCAGCCTGTTTCTGTCCGCGAAATACACAAGGGCAGCAAAAGAACTTACTCACTTTGCAGTATCCACAAACCATTCAAAAAAACTACAAACCGAGTTGTTAAATTATCGATTTCTATCTTACTTGCCTCTCTAAAACTTATCTCAATATTTAGTTTGCCACTCCCTATTATTTTAAGCTTTGATGGCAAATCTTTTCTACTAAATAGTTTATCCAATAAATCCTCAACTTGATCATCCATTTCCCTACGAAAGCTGGGTTTGAGATTCACTTTCAAAATTGCATGCGTTGTCATCACTTTCAATTGTGATTGCGAAAGAGGTTTAACTGAAACACAATGAAATCACCGAATGCCGCAAGGCCCTGTTACAAGAAACGAAATCACGCTAGGCCGTTGCATGCATGGTTCATTTCCCTGTAAGTTCTGTTTCCTGTTTTGAACATCTGCAACGGTATTTAATCCGTCGTTCGTGACAAGCTGTTATCAACAGGTTGTGTGGAATGAGAGTAAAATGGTGAGGAAATAACAAATTTCCATGGACATGAACATGAGGCATCTACACCTAAATAAAAATAGATCTCACAAGAAAAAGAGCCGACAGATATGGGGCAGGGGAACACGGTCTCAGTTCCCACCAAGCCCATGCATTCCCTTTTGCTGCTCATTTTTTTCATTTAGAATAAATAGAATGAAGATTTTCGTGTAATTTACATCAGATCATCCCCCTCTCCTGCACACCGACCCTGAGAAACAACAAAGTTTTAACAAGGATAGGGAAATGATTACGATATGGGTATTTTTTAACATTTTGAAGCATGCAATGCATGCCTTGCATTTACTAAAGGCGCGTCCCGGTAAAATTGGTTCTTTATCTTACATCTGTAAATGAGAATAACGGTTGTAATGTCTCCTCACCCTAAAATTATCCCGCCTTTGCACAAAAATGGCGATGAATAAACTGCGGCTCCGCATTTCTATCGTATATACAAGTCCTGCTACCGTGATACTCAAGCTATTGCACAGCGAAGGACCAAAACCCGTTTACGTACTCTTGCTGGAGCCTGGAACCAATCCAATGCCTTCAAACCCGTTCACATACTGTTGTGGGAGCGTGGAAGTAATTCTAGACCTGTAAATCCCTTCACATTCTGTAGTGATAGCGTGGAACCAATTCTACGCCTTCACACCCATTCACATACTGCAGCGGGAGCCTGGAACCAACCAATGCCTTCAAAGCCGTTCACATACTATTGTGGCAGCGTGGAAGTAATTCTAGACCTGCAGACCTTTTCACATTCTCTTTTGGGAGCGTGGAAACAATTCTAGTTCTGTAAATCCTTTCACATTCTGTAGTGATAGCGTGGAACCAATTCTACGCCTTTAAACCCATTCATATACTGTTCTGGGGCGTGAAAATAATTCCGTGCTTTCAAACCAGTTTATTAACTGTGCTGGGGACGTCGAACCAGTTTAGTTTTCTTGTTCTCTCGTCTTCTCTCAAAGTTGGGCGACAAATGGTTCCCGATCTCATGACCTGTCCATCCAAGTCCAAGAGGTATTGAGTGTGTTACCAACGAATTACGAACTATTACTTATACATCCCCCACATTGTTTTAAAGTATCTACAGTTGTTTCATTAGTGTACACTAGCCTGTAATAATCATTTAGGCCCCGATGGCATCTTTAGAAACTCTCTCCTTGTTATAGTAAGGCATACATAACGAGCTGTTAAAGATTGGCACCGGTTGGAGCAGATCACTTTGCAGAATATGTGGGGCTCTTCTAAACCTCATCTCTCAGTTCACGTTTCATTATTACAGAAATGCAATACACTTCACAACACAACAGGGGCAAACCCATTTGTTGTTAGGCTATCTTTTCATCCTATGGAGATGGTTCTACTCCAACATCCCTTTGATGGTTAGCTAAACTTTTGACTCTTATAACTTCGAAGTGTGAATGACTATTTGACTTGTGTTGTTTTTCTGCCAACAAACCAACACTTTCTATTGTTCAAATAACCGAATCATTCTGTTGTGTAAGTAAAGATGTCGATGCTAATCAATATATAAACGTCTTTTCAATTTGATTTATTCTCTTGATAATTTGGAAACACATCTGCCTCTGTTCCAGCATAAATAACAAACCAAAGTCGGTCATCCTATTGTCTGTCGCGTTAAAAGTCGAGGCCAATTGCATCGCCTTGACAACCAATTGTTATCGTCTGTAGTTTCCGTCAAGAGTCTAGAACATAAAAGCTATCACATTTCAAGACACGAGTTACTATGGATATCCAATTCTAACAATTTCTCTAGGTTATTCTGGAGTAAAGAAGTCATGTAATATATGACGAACTTTCAAACTACAAAAATGGGAAATTCTGGCTTATCGGGAGCTGAGTTGAGTTCAAAAGAAGTCAGTCATGCCAGTCTTTAACTCCTTGTAACGAGATATGACCGAGTCATGCAAGAATTGAAATCGTAGTTAGTTGTTAGGATGAGTTGGGGGTCACAATCACGATTAGCCAAGCTGCGAGCATTCAGAGAAACCCAAAGAAGTCAAGATATCCAAGGATACTCTGAGAACCAAAATATCGTCAATGGTCGCTGGAATTCTGTTGCAGAGGCTCTCAGAAGGGAGGATCAATTTAAACAAAGGATATTACAAATTACTGAATGGTTTAATGTTTGGAGTTCCTCCCAGAGATGTCAGTTTTTTTCTTGGTTTTTACGACGATGTGCTAATCACGAACTGGAGTATTTGCAGGGATGGTTTATTCAACGTTCCCCGGTACTTCGACAAGATTTTACATCAGTGTTAACCAGGGAATTGTCGTTATATATCTTTTCATTTTTGGATCCCAAATCTCTTTGTCGTAGCGCAGGAGTGTCATGGCATTGGCGGTTCCTTGTGGAACAGGATTGCCTCTGGATACCCAAATGTGCTAGATACGGATGGTTCTTGCCTTACGTGCCATCAGAACGCGAGTATGGGTCGTGGAAGTATCATTACATAGAGTGTGCTATAGCCCTTGATACTCAAACACTGTCGCTACAGTTAGACTTTGAGTCTACCTCAGAAGCCAATGGCTCAGACAAAGAAGAGAAAATATTAGAAGACTTGAAACGAAAGAAAGAAAAACAGACCAAGGTGCATTATGACTTAGTGCGACCACCTTGGCAAGTTCCGGACAAGAGTCCAAGGATTCTAGAATCCGACTATAAGTCCATGCTGTCTGGTAAATTTAACCCAGATGATGAAACAACCCGGAACAAATTACTATTTCGCAGGCTTCAATCAGCGCCGGGGCTTATAAAGTTTGGGCATTCGTGGAAGTCAAAAGCCTTGAAAATGACAAACGGGAGAAAATCCGCCCCGTACGACAATCTTCTTTCAAAAACTTCGGTAACAAGTAAGTCATTAAATGACATTTCTGAGTTGAATATTCGTTACTTGAACCAAGAAACCAATTTTAAGGAGATAAATTGGAGACAAGCTGGAGTTCGGTCACCCAGGACTCTGAAAGCTACCATTTACCATAGCAACAGCATCCCAATTTATGCGACACGAGCTGTAAAGTCTAGTACTGGGCTGCTCACAGGAAGCCGAGGTTCAGCAAACGCATCGTCTCTTCCCAGAGTAGTGTTTTTGTCATCCCGGATGCCAGCAAAAGAAATTCTGTTGGAGTGTATTTTGTATGGTGTGGTTGCTATTCCCTATGATTACGAGGGTACCACTTTGGATTCATTGTTAGTCAAATTGGAATTGATTCTAGGATCACGACAGGCGCTAAGTATCGCATTTGTTTTGGATGGAAACGAGGCTGATGGGTACTTAAATCTAGTGGAAGGTATGTATCGTGATAATAATGATTTATTGTGATAATTAGAGTAACGATAAAGATGATTGTGATGATTATCATTGAACTTGTTTTTCTTCTTGTTGTTGCTAATGATGATAATAATGACGATAATGATAATGACGACGATGACCATGATGACCATGATGATGATGACCATGATGATGGTGACGATGACGATGATAACGATGATGATGATGATAATGACGACGACGATGATGATGATGATGATGACTACAACAATACAGTTAACAAGCAAATAGCAAATATCTACCGCTGTATTTCTATGTTATACTGTTTGGGAATTGAACAGAAAATTTTACAGTTAACTCCAATCGCCCGTAACTTCATGATATATTTTATTCAAGACCACTAAACAATACCTATCATATGCCTACCATCTATCGTCCAATAAAAACGTCTAAAATTCCCAAAGTACTATTCCAATCGGTCTAAGTAAGCCAGTTTATTCTAACAATCGATATATCTTAATACTTTCACAATAAAACGGTTAAGTCAATTTTAATAGGAGTCAAAAATTGAAGATCTAACCAAGCAAAGTATTTTTCATTTGAAAATGGTTGTGCTTAGAGATGGTCTACGTAGTAACTGCATAACAGACAAAGGCGCACAATTTTGCCTTGAGTGCCCCACCAAAAGGGTGCACCAGCTAGATAAACCATACCCTCCCCCTAGATTTAGCGTTTATAAGTTCACAAGTAGAAGATCGCTGTTACAACTCAAGACCCGAAGATGTAATTTGCATGAGCCCCAGTTAATATTTGTCACAGTTTCTTTTTAGAAATTTGGTAACATAAGACACCAAAGATAATTAATACAAGACTAAATCTGAACCTTGGTGAAGGCCTTGGTTACGTGGTGGCAACGATGCGCTCGGCACATTAGTTTTCAAAACTGATAAAATATTTCTACGTTCTTAGATTTATCATTCACAAGAAGATTCTCTCGACCAAACAATTTTGTAAGCGACGTTAATTCAATTTTGAAAACTTATGAACATCTTGTGTCATACGCCCTTTAGCTTACACATTTTTGCAGCGGCATTTAAAGACACTGCATTAAGCATGTCGTTGGTACCACGTAGCCAAGGTCGTTATGGCCTAATGAGAGTGGGGGATTAGTGGCGTATGGCGTTTCCCATACTGACCAATCCGCGTCGGCATTAAGGAAATAAAGTATTTTACATTTGCTTCCCGTATACAAGCCAGTCTATCATAAAAACATAAAAACAAGTACTTTAAGTTACAAAGCCTGTTCTAAGACCATGGGAAGAGTGTCAGAACAGAGACATTACAACCGGAGAGCAGGAGTCAGGACTTTTTCTCCCAAAGTCTTGTCTCAAAAGGTAAAAAACTTGACTTGGGATAGGAGTGACGTCCACCCCTGCCACGATAGTGGTAGAAGCTAAGGAAAGAGAAGCATTCATGTTGTCTCCGACTGCGGTCGATCAACTTCTTCTTCTTGTCTCGTATGATCTCACTAGGTAGATTTTATCATCGAGAAGAGAGGATATGAATGTTAGTTTTGAATAGAACAATGGTGGAAGAGAGGCTGGTCTCCAATTGCGTAGAGCTGGATGTCGATGTCCACCGGTGGATGATTGGGAGCTGATGTGGCGACTGATGTAAAATGGCTGAGGTAAATGTTTCTAAGTGCCTTTAATAATACCTCGCATAGATGGGTGTACGATCAACTTTCCGAACATTTTGTCATGACGGACACAGCCTTTATACCTGTATCAATAGCATTAAGCTTAAGATATTAATGCGGTTGGCAAAAAACAGGCACTGCGTGAGTTGCTACCACTCTACACTTGTTAATGTTCCTAATTCTACTAGTATTCTTTGACAATGTCTTTTTGTTTCAGACTTCGTTCATTTATCTACACTACGCATTTGTGTCTAATGTATTGTCGAGAGCGGCTACTGTACACAGACACTCAGGCACGCAAGGGAGTGACAGTATGCTAAATGATTCTTGAATTGCTAGTGGCGAGCAAAGTTAAGCAGGAAGATAATTAGTTATGGACTTGAACTCCTTTTAAGAAAAGATTAAATATGTCCGTACGTCATATGAATATTACGGCATGCGAAGACAAAATAGTGGAAAACAAAGATCGGTGCTGACATTTTAAATGAACAGATACAGACTTTCGAATGTGAAAGGGTGCAAGTAGTCATGGCAAGATAAATGGAGTTATGATTTGATCAAATTGAACATTACCGTAGCGATGTTTTGCAAGTATAACACTTCATAATAAGGGAATGAAGCAGTGGTCACCACAGACATGTAAATGGGCGTGCACTTTACGAGGCCCTGACCATTGAATCAGACAAGCAAAAATACTGAAAAAAAACCAACAAAGGTATGGTTGATGTAAAAAGTCTCCATAACTTCTAACTCCGAACTTTATCAATAATCGAAGAAGACTCGGGCCTAGCCTCGAAGCAGAAATAGTTTCGAATCGATTTATCGCCACCTATACAAGAACCTTAAAGATAAAGAAGACCGCAATAGTGTTCAAACAGTATTATTTATTTGGCTCACACATGTGAACTCTTACAAACCTTCATCTGATAAAAAGTTGAAAAGCAATGAGGACATTGTAATAACTCAACATAACAAAGGTAATGGAGTACTTGCATTAAATATGACGGTGTACGACTCGCTTATACACAGCATTGTTGATGACAGTTTTAAATTAGTTATACGTGATAAACTAATAGGCAAACACAAAGATAGAGGCTACAAGAGTATTCAAGTAGTAATGTGCCTTACTATACAATGTATGTCGATGACATCTTGTGTGTATTCAAAAACAGGTCCAAAGCTTTTTGTTTCTACAGTATTCAACCCTCGACATGATAACATCAGATTTACGATGGAGGAGGAGACTTACAGATAACCTAATTTATTACACGTTTTATGAGCCATAAGAATAAGTGGCTCCACTGAAGTCCACCAATACCTGAATACCACTAGTTTCTACAGTAATGTCCCCATTACTTACAAACTATTGTTCTAGGCGTGAAGTTTCTCGACCCGTTCTTTGAGACACTGTGGTTAACGTTAATAAAAGCCCTGTATTTAGAACTCTGAAAATAAATTGCACGTCTAGGTTTCAAAAAAGATGTTAAGATAATTTCCGTTACATTTCAACGTAATTAGTTTCCAGCCTCGATGGTTAAGAGATATGTTCGCAAAAATGGTGTTTTGCCATCAGAACTGCATGAGAATCCAATAAAGAGGGCCCTGTCAATACCATCTGTGACAACAACAGCATCAACTGGCTTATGTACGAATGCAGTTTCTACTGTATAAGCAATATACCATTTATGGAAACGCACGGCCGAGCACTTGGGGCAAAGTCAAGGGTTTGGCTGACACGCAAGTAACAAGACACTTTCGGGAAATGAAAGATGAGTATATGAGACTAGCCCAGAGTCTCCTTCGAGTTCGGATGTGGTACGAGTTAGAAGTTGCGGAGCCTTTTAACATCAACCATACCACGTCCCTTATCAACTGAACGCAAGTTTTATTTAATTTAGCATTCTTGTAAGCGTTAGGAACAGTATGTTCTTCGCATCTAATACGTAAACAAATTTCTTTCTTGTTTATATACGTTTCGGGTATACCTTCAAAAACTACCCATGGAAATTTTACATACATATCCGCATAAAATGGTTGTACAGGAATTGTAATTTTCACCACTGAGGATGGAGACTGTGTCTTCGAAAAACGTATGGTCTAAAGAACATAAAGATATCGTGATCTTTTTCGTCTTCCTACTTTTACATATTTATCATAAGACATAAGTTTTCATGACAGTTGTGTCTATTTTAGAGAAGCAAATGAATACATCAATGTTACCTGTAACTCACTAATGGTGTTCTTTTACTGCTTTGTGATTGAGTAACTATATGAACGGATGATCCACAATGTAGATACGTCTTGGGCCGCATATTCATTGTACAAGGTAACTGATGATTCTGGATAGCCTTTGATATGCGACAGCTGTACTTGATAGTTTTTGATATATACCTGCTGCAAAATATGCTCGGTGGAGTGCATATATACATTAATGGGTAGCTTTTAGTAATAGCTTGATTTAGAATCAGTGGCGAAGCCAAATTTGAAGACGTGGTCAGGCTCAGTAGTGTACGAGGTCCGTAGCCAGAGGGCGCGAGGGGTAGGGGTATTAACGGCCACGCCCACTCGATAAAATTTTGCTTCCTGTTGAGATAGTGTAAAAGAACTTTTCAGGTTAAATTTAAAGTCAAGGCCTTCATGACATCGGTTATAGTAAACAAAACTTACAATATCAATGTTCTCTTACATCATCATACGTAGTAATATTTATAATAATATTAATACTTCATCGTAATTTTCAAATTCCATGAAAAATGTATTGCCTCTTCCCTGATAGCTCATCGAAACCAATTAGGCGTGGCTAGCTACGGGTCTGTGGTGTACTTGATACAATTCCCTACTCGATGCAATCGCCTTAGAAGTTCACTCCCACTAATACCGGTAAGCATTTGCAATAACTCCTTTTCTGCGCTTGCGTTCGTGAAATAACTCTTTAAAAATTTTATAGTGCTGGATAACATAAAACACTGAATTTATTCCCTTGAAATGATGGCTTGTTAGGAAAATCGACATTGTAAGAGAGTTAGATGTGTATAGAAGAAATATAACATCGTAATAATTCTATTTATAGTTAAGACAAGCAGGGTCTTTAGATTCTGGGCTTTGTGTAAATTATGCTACTTTATGCTAGGGAGCCCAAATTTATACGTGTAAAAAGGTTTTAAATTTAGCTCCTTCTGTCTAGCCAAATTACTTGCTGGGTTGCTGACCTTGCCACAAGATGTCGTTAAGAATTGTGCAACGAAATCTTGATTAGGTGATATATGACCTCATTGAATTTAGTTCAGCGGAGAACTAAATGGTAAGAATAGCAATTCTGTTTGAAAATGTAAACAGAGAACTTGGTTCTACGAAATGAATAAGAGCATATCGTCCTGTGAATTCTTTCTCAGAAGAAAACAATCAGAATTTTTATGACGAAATTGTCGGCAGGATCTTTCAGCAGAGTTTCTTAATAAGAGTACTTTGAAAGACTGTGACTTCAGTAAAACATGCCGAAATTGCAAACAAGTACTTACAGACTCGACACAACTTTTGTGTGTGGTGTTCTTAGCCAATCAACAAGGAGTATTTTAAGTCTAAGGAATGGTCAGATTCTTGGTGGCCAGGTGGCCAGGAAAACGAACTTAAAACAGATTTTGATTGGATGGTCAACAATGAAACGTGAAAGTAGTGTAATACTAGACGGGGGTAAATACATTTCATTTTCAAAGTCAACCTTTGCTTACAAGATACTAGTTCGTTGATAAAGTAAAACGATCATATGGTTAAATCAGCTCGAATTCATGATGTTTGTCACGCGGATGTGGGAGAGCCTGACCCTTTTCCATAAGCTACAAAAACATCAAACTATTTGGTAGAGAACCATGGTAATGATCTTCGATGTGTTCAAGAAATGTGTACGTGTGTTTGTATTTGGATTGGGTGGCCTAAATTTTATCATTGTTACACGGAAAAGTTTAAGTGGAAGGAGGGGCACTGGGAAGAACCGTTTTACTACGTTTTGGTTGAAATTTCAAGGTCAGGTTGGCCCTGACTAGCCTGCCCTCTGACTTCGCCACTGTTTAAAATCATATACCCCAGTGTTTGACAGTGTTATTGCTATGGACCTTTATCGCAATAGCGCAATCCAGTCTCAAAACGAGGTTGAGCTCGCATGAATCAACCAAAACAAACTGTTTACAGAGGGATTTGGCTGGCACCGGCGAGAGCAACGTGGAGCGCTGCTTCTGATTCCACGTAAATGGAGGCAGATTATAACTTCAAGTTACTTCTGTATTATACTGTTTATTACGCAAGGTAAGACGAAGAGAGGAGTTGTTCATTCAAATTTTACTTAAAGATAACGACAGGAAGCAGTCCATCAGCGTAGCCAAGATAACACGAGATCTGAGTCACAACTCAATTTTGTGATAGATGCATTTACAAGGGAACTTTATCACTTCAGAACTGGTAAAGAAATGTTTTATTTTAAACCTGAAGTCATACCAAATTCATCAGTTGACATTTAAAGACGGAATTCAATCAAGCTTTTTTGCAGGAAATTGGAAGACAACGCTGTTATCAACTTTGTTTGACTAGAATAAGTTGATCTAACGGTCTTCGAAGAGTTCTCCACCACATGGCTCCTGCCATGCAAGCCAAGTTTTCATATTTAAACTTTGCTTTTAAATCCAATTTCTGTGCACTTACAAAACCCAAAACAAAACGTGATAAAAAATGTAACGGATAATTTTGCTCACCACAAACTGGCATCAGACTAATCACAATTAACATAATTGACAACAGTTTGTTCCGTAGTTGGCTTTATTAATGGGTCATACATGTTTTATTTTCTCTTAGTACCTTAGTACCTAGGAAATTTTCCATATTCAACTACCTTTCATGGAGTAGTGGGTGCAGCCACTACAGTGGGAGGGCAAAGTTCTACATAACAAACAACAGTTCTATACTTTCAAGGAAACAGAGATCATTGACTTTCTTTGAAGGTTTAATCTTTCTGAAGGAGCTTTACTAAAGAGAATAAATAAAAGAATACATAAATCAATAAGAGTAAGTCTGACGGGGGGAGGGGGGCTTCCAATAATTGCTGGGTACCAACATTTTCATTCATGTTATAGGCCTATTTAGGGAAAGGAGTAGCAATTCAAAGTCGTAAATTAAAATATTAGTAAAGCTGGGTTACTTAAGACACGCTCGAACTTGTTGCCGGTAGGCCTAGGAGCGATGCTGGAAAATAAGGGGCAGCAAATTCGAGTATATAAAATTTTTAGGCAGCGTAAGAAAACACAAGAGTTATCAAGTAATTTATAAGGTGTGGGCCAAATACATTTCATGAGAAGCATTGCTTCTATGCTCCTCTTAACTAAAGGCCTGTTCAACTGTCAGAAAATGAAGCTATAACCAACGTATACCACAAATTAGGGCGGCAGAAAACTGAAAACTTCGAGGGGGCGCTTCCACAAGACTTTCGATAGAAACTTTTACCGACGCTATGCAATCTCAATTCTTTGATTTATAACTTATACGGCTTGAGGTCGCGCTTCGCTTGACTTGAGCTCGATTCGAGGGAACGGCGTACCCACGACCCCCGGTTTTCTGCCACCCTGCCACAAATATTATAAGCATCGTACCTGAAGAGCATCTGTACTGATATAAGTTAAAAGGGGTTAACGTTCTTATCTTTGTAAACATTTGAACCATTAGAAAAGGACGAACATTCTCAATTTTCTTATGTTTTACCATATCCTGACTTGTAACTATTATTAAACATTTTCTACCGTGTGATCCCTGGCTGATGTAACACTTATACAGTAAATAACAAGTCTTAACTTGCATTCCAGAAGTAAACGAAAAGATTAGAACTGTGAGAGAAATATGTACTCACCCTTTAGTTTGCTGTTGGCATTTTGATGTCAGAAAAACAATACAACACATTATCTATTGGACTCCCTAGCAGCCCTTGTCTCTATTTTACCCCTTTGAAGGTCTCAAATACCCCCTTATATCCACTGTGAGAGCTGGAGAAATATCTACTCGCCCTTTAGTTTGCTGTTGGTATTTTGATGTCAGAAAAACAATGTAACACATTATCTATTGGACTCCCTAGCAGCCCTTGTCTCTATTTTACCCCTTTGAAGGTCTCAAATACCTGCTTAGAGACCCTGGGGCCCTCATTTAGAAACACTGGCCCATAAGATGCTAAATGTATCCATTTCTAAGACCCTAGACAAGGCTCACACCAGAGAAGAGGTCTGTTATAAAGTTTTGAAGTATACATTTGTTATTGTTTTGTTATTTTTTAGTACCTAGACTTGTAGAGAAATTTGCTAAATTATTTGCATAACCAGAGGATTAGCATTTGGTTTTGGATAGCATTCAGCAATGTTTATCCAAATAAAATTTAAGGAGGAAGCTAAATTTTGCAGAAATGGAGGTGAAAAAGACTACATACTTAAGTGTCTCGTAAAACACTTCACCACCCATAGTGTGCATCCCCCTACCATTAGAGGGATGAGACTTTTTCCAAAATGCCACCACAGGTGGGGGTTGGGAAAATTTCAGAACTTGTGGGGGGTTCCAATATAGATGGGGGTAATTTTTTATGAGGGGGATGGATTTGATGATATTGAAATTTTTTAGCTGGTTTTGTTGTGAAACACTCCTTGGGAGAGCATTCAGGAACCACTTTCTTCTCACTTTTCTTTTTTTTGTCAGAAGTAATTGGTTGGAAAGGTACTATTTAGAATACCTAAAACTTTTTAAAAGTTGATTTCTTTGTGGTTCACCTACAAATATCATTGAATTAAATTGCTGTAGAATTCATTTGTGTAGTGTGTTTTTCTGCCTATTAGTCTGTGTTTGAAGTAATATGCCAGGTATATGCATTCTTCATTTCCACTTTTAAAGTCGGAAATTATTTACCTATTGGGCTACATTTTAAAATTTTGTTAAGATTTTCAACATCATGTACATTTAAACATCAACAAGTGGTCATAAAATGCAAATATGGTGCATTTTATGCCATCTTCTCAATAGTTGTAACATAAAAAAGTTTCAATCAGATTTTGTTATTTTGTAATTAAGTATAATGAAGGAGTTGATGTGGGAGTTGAGATCAACCCATGTTTTGATGTGGGTGTTGGGGCAAAAGGTAGGGGTGTTGCTATTAAATTATGAAATGGGGCTTGCAATTTTAGGTGGTGTTTTTTATATGAGGGTTCGTACGCCTCTGCACACTATGCCACGTAACCAAAGAAATTAGTTATTCAAAATCATATATACATTTTATATAGTTGGTAGCATACTTTTAGAAGGCTGATAGTTGCGGCATTCACAGTTTTAATATCCTTTACCATATCTGCAGTGCTACAAATATTGACACTTAATAACAAAAATGTTGCACATGTGTGTTGGGTGTAAAAACATTTGTTTTTGTGTTTAAAGGGCTGAAGTCTACCGTCTACACATTTCTGAGAAACAATTGTTGTAAAAGGTGGGATTAAGAGACAACTGTCATCTGTGTATGCCTCACAGAAGATTTAAACTAGGTAAAACTGTCAGATATCTTAAAAAGAACAGGGTTATGTTGCAAATCCCATTTGGCTGGAACAAAGGTTCTATGTGTGGACTTATGCTTCACGTACATTGGTTGAGTACCATATTGCATTGGATAGTTAATACTTTGTTTGCCTAATTCAAAAGGCTAAATATTAACATTGGCCACATTTGTTTGCTGTATATTATGATCACAGTAATCATAATCATCTTTCCCATTTGCTGGCAGCTGCAATATGGACCTTTAGGTATAATATCTTTTCCCTCTCCCCGTGTGTTAGTCGTATGTCTCTGGTTCACTTCTAGCCAACAGCAGTGTCATCTAGAAGATGATTTGGTAAAATTTTGAAATTAAGGTGAAAACTTTGTAAGAGAAGTTTCTTCCCAGATCCTTGAATCTTTTGTCCCTTAGTTGTGAAAATTATGTGTCCTGTGCATATGTGTATAAATATTATATTGAAATATAATCTTATATCATTTTAGGAAACCAATGTGAAAGCTGGTCATGGGGAAGAAGTGCACCCCATTTTGTGCTCCTACATGCACAGTGGAGCATGACAACCTACTTGTGAAGTTACTAAGTGTCCAGGAAGGAAATCCAGTGACGTTAGATGCTTTTGAAGAAGAAGCAGAGAAGGAGTTCAAGGCAGGATTCCAACCAGAAGATCCAATTGATGATCAAAGCCCAGAGTATCGATACCCATTACTGCATTGGGCAGTTGTTTTGGGAAAATTCTCTGTTGTTCAATTTCTTGTAAAGGAAGGTCACAACCCATGTATTCAGAGTCGAGAGAAGAGTGAAACACCACTACACCGTGCTGTTCATTGTCTTGTCCTTGGGTTGAAGAATTTCAGTGATAGTCATCGGTTTAAGCGATTTAAGCAAATCCTGGACCTTCTTGCTCCTTCCGTTGGTGTTCAGGATGACAATGGAGATACACCTTTACATCTTTGTGCTAAATATATCACTGAATATTATTTACAAAATTATTTGAACTACTACAAGGAGGCGATGGATAGTATGATAGAGTTGGTAGTTCGATGTGATATGAAGGATGCCTTTGATAAACAGAATAAGGATGGAAACACTCTTCTACATATATTTGCACAGACTCATAATGAGCTATGTTTCTTGTTTGCAAAGAAGTTGATCAAATTAGGAGCTGCCCTGAATATTAAGAATAATATGGGTCACTTTGCGACAGAAGTAGCCAGGAGGTGTTCTTATAAACTTTTTAAGTACATTGATAATAGGAAACATAAACTAAAAAAGAGGAATTTTCGAAAACTTAGTCGGGGATCAACAGCAAGCGAGGGAGAGAATGCTGATATAGACAGTGCCCCTATTGCAAGTAAGAAGCCCAAAACATCTCCAGAAAGTTCTACGCCCACCCCAGCCTTAGTTGGTAAGCCACAACTTGTTCCAACACTAACAAGAGTACCAATTCAACAACCAAATGAATGTATTGCGGGACCATCAACCAGTAGACCCTCATGGGTGGATAATACAGATTCAGAACAGCAGGACACGAAAGATAAACTGAAGTTTCCACATACACCGCCACACATGCCTGGTGATCTTGAACAAGAAGATGATGACCAGACTGAGCTGAAATATGAATTAGTAGGGGATCTTTTTAATGAGTTATCAAACTGCTCAGCAGGAACTTTAAACAGTAAGTCTATGTTTTTTAGACTTTCTTTCATACTATATATAAGAGGCCATGTTTAACAACTGTGTTGGAAGCTGTGTTGGAATTTCCAGTAAACTTGCCAGGTAAACTGTATGTTAGTACACCTGTGTGTATATATTAAGCAAACCTTAGGGAAAATGCCCTTCCTTGGGTAGAAACCATGTCAGTTTATTAGTAACCAATTATTGATTACTTGTTCCAATTCTTTCCTTCTAACCATCTTCTACCCTTTCATCAGAGTAGATTGCCAACAGTGTTAAATCTCTTTGAAAGTTTGTTTTAATTGATGCAGTTAGTCAACCGTGCATATTTTAACTTACTGAGAAACCATTCACAATAGAGGTCTGTAAGTTTGTAAATTAGTCCTGTAAGCAATTTTGTGAAAATGTGATTATAATTTTATATGATTATACACATCACAATTTTAAAGTTAGACCAAGTTTTTGGATAGAATAATGTTGGATTTTATTGGCCAAACTACTTTCAGGTGTTTTCTGTTGGACATTCCCATTTGGTTTTTGCAATATTGGTCTTGGAAATCATAATTTTCACTGAAGACCAACAGTGTGAAATTGTGGTAATTTGTCAGTTTTTACAGTATATTGTCAGACTGGGTATAGTGTCTATACCATGAATTAGTGAAGTCATAAGTAAAAAGTAAACGTGTAGGTGTGTTAGCAACAGACATTTACCTTTGGGTAGGTGAGAAGAAAAGCTCCATATAGGTAGTTTTCCATGTGCAGTACATGACCATGGAGTCGGGGTAAACTCAGTTTTCTGTAGGGCATACAGCAAATGATGTCATAAAAGGTGCCCAGGCCTTCATAATTTAAACAGAGTTGTGGATTTTTGTTGTCAATCATGTGTGCACAGACAAGAGGAGGATCCTATTATAGAAGGTGGAGAGGTTGTGAAAAGGTGGATTACTTAGAACTGTTACCTTGGAGATTTGTTGGACTGTGAAAGAGGAGCAGAGACAGCAATAAGAGCCAGAGTGGTAGCAACATGGAATAAGTGGAATGAAATCGCTGCACTTCTTACAAATAAGAGCATACCAATAGAAAAGGAGTGGTCATGTTTATGAAGCCTGTATAAGATCTGTACTACTGTATGGGGAAGCAACATGGTTGCCTAGAGAGAATGCGAAGGACATATTGACAGGAGAATGCTTAGATATTTAGCTGGGTTTTTTTTCTGGAGAGATAAGATTTCTAGTGAAGAGCTAGCAAGATGTGGTCTGAAGGAAATCTCTGTAATATTACTGAAGTCAAGATTGCAATTTTTTGGCCACATTCAAAGAAAAAGAAGTAAATGAAGCGCTGCCTAGAATGGGAAATGTTATAACCCCAGGAAGAAGGGCAAGAGGAAGACCTAAGAAAAAATGGTAAAAAATATGGATGATAATTTGCTGCATTTGACCAAGGGTGATGGAAGCCCACCATTGGTTATCTCACCTTGTAAAGTTGAGAAGATGTTAACATGATAAAAAGTAAATGAGTGAGTAGTCACTTAGCAGAATCTAGATTCTAGAATGAGGTTTTAGTCGTAGAAGAAATATGTAATTAAGATGGCCGAAGATAAAAGTGAAGTGTTTAGAAGATGAATGTAGAACTTTGTTGAGTAATGCTAAGAAAGCAATTTATATAGGAATAAGAAAATATGAATCAGAGTACAATAACTTTTAAGTAAGAATAAGAGGAGCCACATTAAGAGTGGAAAAGACACCAAGGATGGTACAAATATTAGAGGAGTGAGCAGAGAGGGATAAAATTGGCACCAGCATTCCAAAATTACATATTGAAAGACAGAAAGAATGTAGAGGGATAAGCTTTCTTTACAATACAAGATTACTTGAGCAATTCCTATACCACCCCCACCCCCCCAGTGATGCACCTTTTATTGTGTTTTCAATATTTCCTTCTGTTTTCATAAATATTGTTTGCATACAATGTTTGTTGACTTCATTACAGACTCAGCATTACAAAGTAAAGGTGGTGTTTTAAAGGATTTGCTAAGAAGATCAGGGCAGATTATGACATGGATAAATGAGACCAGGAAGATTGTCTCTGAAAAGAGCAAAGAGTTGGAAGACCACCATGCTATCCATCAAAGTAAGTTACTTGATCTATTCATTTTTTGATTCTTTACTCATATGTATTTCTTTCTTACTTTCTTTCTCTCTGTTTCTCTTTTTTCTTTTTTTCTTTCTTTCTTTCTTTCTTTCTTTCTTTCTTTCTTTCTTTCTTTCTTTCTTTCTTTCTCTCTTTCTCTTTTTCTTTTCTTTCTTTCTTTCTTTCTATCTATCTATCTTTCTTTCTTTCTATCTATCTTTCTTTCTTTCTTTCTTTCTTTTTTCTTTCTTTTTTTCTTTCTTTCTTTCTTTCTTTCTTTTTTCTTTGGTAATAAGGGTATACCCTTATGTCCTTTGGGTAATAAGGGTATACCCTTATGTCCTTTGGGTAATAAGGGTATACCCTTATGTCCTTTGGGTAATAAGGGTATACCCTTATGTCCTTTGGGTAATAAGGGTATACCCTTATGTCCTTTGGGTAATAAGGGTATACCTCTGTCTTGTGAGATACGTTTATTGAAAATGAAATTTTTTTAAGCAGAAAATATTTTTTTCTAACCGAAAACACTTGCAAATGTAATAGATGCCGCAATATATTTGCAGAGAATCTTTAACAAGCCCGTGTCACCAAAATACCCGCAATACATTGCATTTGCCATAGTCTATGTTCTACCGACAGTCTTGTAGCATATTTAGAAAATCCGAAGGTATACTAGTAATTCTCAAGCTCATCATTTTAACATGGTACTATTTTACAAGGCCACATGTGATCCTTTTAAGTGGTACAGTTTTATTATCGCCAATTCTGTTTGAAGTAAAACACAGGTATGAAATAAATAAGCAGCTGGGTAATATCCTATACCCAATATGATTTTCATGGAGTAACATCGCAGAATTTTGAAAGAGAAATGTTATCAATGCATTAGCAAATTACAAACCTTAAGATTATAGTTAGAGGAGAGCCACAAACTTTTACCAAAACGGGTCATCGGCATCTAGTTACCTACTGACCTATTGGTAGCAAACCCTGCAGTAAACGTAGCGGTAGTGTTATAAGATATGTTAACATACGTATTTACAAGATTTTAACGAAATTATCAACTGTACTTCTCTTTAAACACTGTCTATTTGGTGTCTTATAACTTTATATATTAAGGCTACGGTCACCTCGACGTCTTTGTCGGGAAGAACGCATCAAGAGATGTTTACCCCAAACTGCTTCGGTTTCTTAACAAACATGGCAAGAACAGCTCTTCAAATAATCCTGTTGTTCTCCCTCAAGTGAATCAAGCGATAGAGGAAAGAAGCCTAACCGGAAAAGGGAAAGAAAGTAAGAATATTTCATGCTAACAAATTACTCTAATTACGAGATATATTTTAGATAAATGTGCAACATTAATGTTTGAGAGTGCGATAATTCCATCTGATTCTAGTAATCGATTGTAATAGTACTAACTGAATTTGTTTCTTAGTTGCAACGCTAAAACAAATATTAAAGGCCGTTGAATATTCGTATTTCTGTCAATTTATCAACTTAAAAAGAAGAATTTACCAAAAGATATTTCTAGCCGATCAATCAACTGCTATATATTTTTTTAGCACACTGAAATATTTTAGCATCCTCTAACTACCCAAATAGGTCAATTTAGCCAAGCAGGACATTTTGAAATTATTCGCAATATGTTACCGGAGTATTCTTATCCCTCCATTCAATAGGATGTATGCATATATGCAAATGTAATGTAAAAGTAACTAAGTTACATTTTAATCACCTTTTGCTGCTGTTTTCAACACACAACACACATAAAGTTTCACATTGATTAAAATTCGAATTTTGGCTAATTTATGAGGTAGCGTATGGTTTTGAGACCATTTCCTTTGACCAATTCTTAAAAAATTTTCAAGTGTACATGAACAATCCTTTAAATTGAAAAGTTTTATATTTGAATTTCTTGCTTTTATTTAGATAATTTTTTTGTTAAGAATCGTGTCTCCACTTTTATATATCAACGAAACAAAAATAGTGTCGAGACGCCAAACATATAGTTTAGCCAATTTGGAGGCCCTGAAGCTTGACATTAACTTAACCTAACATTTTTTTGGTTAGCTACCGTCTATACGGTACAAAATGCCAAATTCTTGGTAGAAAAGCATATTTTTTATATATTTCCTGTACATATGGCTTAATAATTCGGTGTAATTTACCAAGACTAAAGATAATTTTTTTCAAGTCATTAAATAGCGTAACAGCGCTAATTAAACGTTCGTGAGCATAAAGATATGGTAAAAACCTTTCCTTGGTTGTCTTTTATGTTCAATGTTATTTAATTCCGTTTTGATACCCCTGTAGTAGTCAGCCATTATTAGTATGTCCTAAGATATCATTCATGTCAATAAAGTATATCCAAGCGTGGAACTCTAAGTCAATCATTAAATTAACAAATTCATTATCGTTAGTGAGTTTTCCGATACTAGCATCAAACTCTCATGCTTTGAGTTTCTATGTTCTAAGTCCTGGAAACGATTTAGATATAAACTAAAAACATTTGCTTTCTTTGTCGAGCGATTTTACAAACTGTTTCATGAATCCAAATTTGATATGCATGGGAGGCAATATGATTTTTGCTTCTTTAAGAAGTAGCACTGCACTAATAACGTTCTTTCATCAACCTTTAGATCTCGAGGTAGCCATTTTTTCCTTTTTCAATTCATCTTTCAGTGTTTACTGTCACTCGCTCAAAAAATTTTCGTGTAACTACTTTCCTGACCAAAGCAGGAAATTTACGATTTTCAAATCTACACATTAAACCCATTTATGCTTGCTACAGTCGATGTATCCCATAACCCATTTGATGGCATTATATTTCCGTGCTGTTGAATGACGTACAGTTGGTATTATTGGGCGAATCACACTTCAAAAAACGTTTTTAACAAGCACTGAACAATCTTCATCCATCTGGATCGTACCTGTAGACGCTGGATCGAAGGAAAACTGATGAATATCAAACGAAAGATTCTAGGCTTTCCTATTTTTGAAGTTACCTTAACTATCCGGTTTACTAAAGTGTATTATAATTACCGATGGCTATAAATTGGAATTTTTTTCTATATTTTCTTGTTAAAAATGTTGATTTGAGGTGGCTGGCAATAAATTGTTGACCTTACCATAAATGATGGGTTTCTATGACCCTTATAAATTTTCCATCAGTCGAGACCATAAACTGATCATTTTACCGGAAATGAGCACTTCTTGTACAGAAAAATGGTAGCAAAAAATAAAAGCTAAGGTCATTCTCTGAATCCGCACAATCAAATTAGCTAAAAAAAGTAGTTGTTTTTTTTATTGATTTATCATCAATTAATCAGTGTAATCCATCAGTGAGTATTTCAAATAACCTGTCAGATAACAGTGATCTGTCAACCAAGCTGACATTTAAAGCATTTTATTGTGTATTCTTTGATTTGCTAGGTCTATTTATTGCTCAAATAGAAATTTATTACTATAGCACTATTTTGTTGTTAAAAATTGTCTACTTATTAATTTATTTATTGTTAATGTACTCAGATTGTCTATTTGTTAATTTATTTATTGTTAATGTACTCAGATTGTCTATTTGTTAATTTATTTATTGTTAATGTACTCAGATTGTCTATTTGTTAATACTAACCCATCCATCAAACTTACAAATCTTTACCTATACAAATGTATTCTACATCTAATAATTCTGTCTATCAATCAAGCGACAAAATTATTCTTAGACAGCACTTCCTTAAAGAATTTAATGGCAATCATCATTCTATAAATGACTATAACCACCAAAATTTCATGTTCATATATAGAAAACTCGAGTAGTATTTTTAATTTCTTCGTCTTTAATAATTATGTTTCCCAAAATATCAGTGATGATGATATTCCCATAGGGAACCTATATAATTTAACTTGTCTTTTAAAGGTGTCATAGAAAGATTAAGCAAAGATAGATTATACATTTTGTGTTTTCTTTTTTTCTTACATCTTTGGTCATCGCCTTCTGTCGAGTACACAATCAAGAGAAGTCAGTGATCATGTACTGCAAAATTGTTATTTCTTTTTTATATTACTAACATTAATACCGGAAGTTCAACACTATTTGTGCCTTCACTGATTGGCTTAGCTAATGCTAGTCTGTAAACACATATTTAGTTTTTTCTTTTGTGTCTCTTAAAGCACTTTGGAGTTGAAATATATCAGAACCAGATTGATAAAATTGTATATTCACTTTTTTGTTGCTGCCAGATGGAAAGCTCTATCTTTAGTTTAGGTTTTCATTTTTGATAAACAGTTTTATGTTCACTTTGTAGCAGTTCATAAACCTTCCCTTGGAGACACATATTCAAGAGTGCATTTGACAAATGTTACCAGTGAATATGTTGAAGAGGAGGATTCAAATGGCATTCCTATTGATTTGCAAGATGCTCCGCCAAACCAATGGAGAGACGTTTTGGGTTACTTGGATCTCATTTTACCAAAGGAAAAAGTGCTTATATGGAAGAGGAAAGGAAGTGCAAGGGATCTAGAGTAAGTAATATGATGTAGACAACTCCATTTAAGTAATAAATATGAAACTATGTAGGTTATAGGTATAGTGAATTCCTTTAAATTAAGTACTTTATGTAGACAATTGTCACACTACCAATTTTACTTTCTGTCTTTCTTTATCAGCTACACCCCACCCCTTGACTCTTGTGACGAAGAAGTTGTTATTGAAGAAACTTTCTTGCCTGATGACACTTCAAAACGCGAGATATTTGTTTTGAGCGATTTGCATCTTGGAGGTGGGTGGAGCCATGATATCGGTGTCAGACTAGAAGAATACTGCACAACGCTTGCACAAATTGCCAAGTACAAATGCCACACTATTGTTCTTTTGGGTGATATATTCGACATGTGGCAAATACCAATAACTACATCGCCTCCAACGAAAGAGGAATATCTGAAAACATGGCAAGAAAACAAGGTATTGGGGTAGTCGTTTTTGATTCCTATTTTATTTGATTGGCAATTTGTCTCCTTCGTCCTTTTCTCTTGATTACAATGATGGCAAGATCTTGACACAAGATTGAAACAAGATCTTGTGGGTATGTTTTAAGATCTTCTTATGTTTTATCTTCTTACATTAGAAAAAATGCCTCTCTTTATAAATTAAAGATATGAACATTTATGTGTAGTACGTATGGGCAAAACAATACATGCATACCTTTAACTCCTGCGTACCCCATACTATTAACAAACAAGTAACGAACCAAATGAATCAGTTTGCTAACTAATATAGTAGCTAACGTATCCAGTATGCACTAAAACTTTAGTTCCTCGTTACATGTTAATAATAACAATGCTAAGTAGTTAGGTGGTGACATTCCGGTTGTAGTATGTTTTATTATTTACCTTATTTTATATTTTTCTCTGGCGATTATGTTTGGGGAGAGAAAGATTTTTATATCCGCCTCCACCCCTAAGTAGACTCACAGCTGTAAGTTGCACGTTACTTAGTTTTGGCACAGATTGAGTACTGCAATTGATTTGTCGGGCGCAAACTGTTATTTTGTTATAAATTTAATCATAATTTTGTTATGGACTTGATGTTTGATATTCTTTAATTTCTTTACATATGCGTATTCCTTGTTTGGCCTTGCTGTTTATAACAAGATTGAGTACTGTATCTTAGCAGTAGGATGGTGTCAAATTTTACAGCTTTTGTGTGTATCGGGGTAATTGATCAGAATAACTAAATCCACTAAATCTGATAAGAGTAATTCTACGAAAACTGAAACCGCCCATGATAGCAACAAACCGATGCTACTACTTCTACGGATCGTATAAACAGAATCTGAACCCGGCAGCAAAATAGGGTGTAATACTGTTGATAGGGACAATGCCATCTGTTTACGTAGTTACCAGTATTTTATATAGGATTCGTTGACATTATTTTCAACGGTTATTGTTTTAATAATAATTACAGGAACAATGGGTAATATAGGCCTACTAATGTAGGTATACGAGTGCAAGGTTTTGGAGGAAGTCACTTGAATCCTTTCAGAATAGACAAATAAAAAAAATATTTGAAACGGCGGTAACTAAATATAGACACCGCCAAAAATTTCTTCAAATTATAAAAACAAAGCAGTCCGCGAGGCGGGCATCCAGTAGAATTTTGCAGGTACTAGGAGAGCACAGGACAAAGTTGTGTGGGTGGTTCGGGAACTGCAAATGCGGGTTAGGTGTGGGCAGGAAATTCTAGGAGCGAAGGGAGGCATATCTTGTGAACTTGAAAGCTTTTGAGTGCACTCTAACTGCGAGAATGCTTCTTTACTTTCATCTTCATGTCGTCATAACGTAACTAAGCGTTCTACAACTTTCTCCTTTTTAAGATAGCCCGGGGAACTATATAGGAAACGGGCACGTGTATTTTGTTCTACAATCGTACACCTTAAACATTTCTTATAAAAACATATAATACAAAAATGCGGAGGACCTTAATTAGTATACCGTTTCCCTAATTTTGTGTCTTCTATTCAATCCCAAAATTTAAGAATCTTCAACACAAAACCCTTGAAATACTTCACACATACAATGCCGGTCTTCATTTACGTACGATTCCTAAGATATATAAGAGACGTTTGGTAATCTGAAAGTACAGACTTTACTAAAATATACGTATAAGCAAAATATTATCACGATCCATGGACTAAAGCTTTAATCTCTCTGGCGTCTTTATTATTCATGTAATGAGATTAACACAGTTACGAAATGAATCTGTGGATTAAATCATCATAGACTCGATTCATTTCTGTGATACTAAGCTCGTCTCTTGGAGGAATAACAGGGGGTAGGTAAGAAATGCTAACTGTTACGCCTTCCCTGATTTTGCATTAATAAGAGAAGATAAATTGCTTAAAACTCGACGTGAAACTGGCATTTCGGGTAAGGTTCTTTATTTAAGCTGCAGTTGGGGGTCATACTACTAGTATTTTGGAGTCATACCTCCCATTGTACAATTTAATCAGGTATGAAAGATGATTGATACTTGATTGAGTAGGATTAGCTATACGTTTACTTCGAAACAGACATTTAAGTATAGCCTCGTTTCAGTCCACATCTGCTCTCCTTGTTCGAATTCACCCGCCTTTTTGATCAAACATATTATGTCATCAATCTTAAAATCTGACCTTTGAGTTTCTTCGCCTCTTTTCCTGTTCGTTGTTCCTCTAATAGCTCTAACTGTGCAATTTGAT
>JAAAKM020006971.1:149279149-149304489 GCA_010016025.2 Alatinidae sp. Z8VKAUB7J3 | reverse complement strand
TAAAATCTGACCTTTGAGTTTCTTCGCCTCTTTTCCTGTTCGTTGTTCCTCTAATAGCTCTAACTGTGCAATTTGATAGTGTCAGAAAGATCTCCTTGTTCTTTTCTTCTCTTTCCGACTTTCATTATCATGTTTTAATCATGTTTCTAACTATCGGAAGCTCAAATGTATCAGTAAAAGTTGTTGAGAATTTGTATTAAGTTGTACGTATCACTCTTACGTTGTCCTGCAACCCGTTATACGTCAATGATTGTATCAATATTGTCACTTTATGGTATAAAGACCTTATAGTAAGGAATGCAGACAAGTTCCGTCCTAAACTACGAAATGGTAAATGCAAACACAGTCAGGCGTTGTACCAATACGTGTGTCGTATGCTAACGTCTGTATCTGCAACGTCAGTTGTACCTCCTGGGGCTACGATGAAAGAGTCATATGTAAGATAACCGTGAGAGTCGACAAATGCGGGGGTGTACGGGAAATTTTGGCAGATGTGCGCACTAGCAATGAGAATTGTGAGTGGCAAAATACAGACGCGGATAGAAAGGCACGACTGTAGGCACATTTCTGCTGCAAGTACAAGTCTCTTTATAAATGAGTCTCTATAACTTACTCGGTAGACCATCAGTGATTAGGGCATGAGTTGGTAAAAACATTTAAAAAATGCACGGATTTGAATAAGTAAAGCTATAAAGAAATCCATAAAGGTTTCAAAATTAACTAAAAGTTTCAACTATACTAACCTTCATAAGCGTCCTCATCCTCATCTTCTCTTGCAACTCGATCATCTTCATCATCCTGCCTGGTCGCCCTTCTGCGAATGGGCCTCTCCTTCCGAAAGTCTTCAGCAGTTTTGCTCCCACGGGCTCGGCTTTCTGACATAACTCCTCTTCCCCTTCCTTTTTGTCTCTGGGGTGGGCTAAATCGACCATCCAATTGTTGCTCGTCATTTCCCCTAGTGGAACATATTAATCTTAATAAAAGTAGCATTCCCCGACAGGTCAAAACCAGGAAAACCCCTTCATATGGTTTATCAAAAGGTGTTAAATAACCGTTCGGGGTTAAATCTATAACAGTAATACTTTTTTCGAATGTTAGTGATTAGATTTCGAAAGTACATCCAAGCTGCGGAATAAGTTACGTACGCGCAATACTGTGACCAATCGACGATAAGCAAGCATTAATTTCTCGACAACACTTACGTTCTGTTACAAAAGGTTTCAAAATCGAAATATTCCTGTTTGCTTATTGCATAAGTGCATTAATATTTCAGACGTCTCCTCTAAACGGCAAAAAACTAGAATTCTTTGCGATACACCTCGATCAAGCACACAGTCGATCATACACCCCCTTTTCCTTGGCATAAAAACCTTTAAACGCTCCGAAATCGCTCTAATAAGTACCTTGACTTGACCTTCCTTATGTAAAAAGAAAGCTAACTTAATGTTTATTTGTTAATTGTCCAACAATAAGACTTTCCATTATCCTGAACGGTAACACTTGAAAAACACACCCTAAACCAAACCAATTCTTTTGGGGTCAAAATCGTAGACAGTCCTTTGAAAGAGACAATTGGTCACTCCTCATCGTAAGTTTATCACACTAACTATTAATAATATATAAACATTCTGCCGCTGAAATGGTTGTAATTATATACTAATGGCAGTTTTTAAGGCTCAGTCAATATCTTTATAAATACCAACTTCCATTGGACACCTCTCATCCATAAGTTGCATCGACAATAGTTTTCAAGCAAGCAAATTTTGTTGTGCAATTCAACGGATTAAAAGTTAGTTCGTTACTTTTTGGTACACTTTTGTTAGTAAAATGGTTTAATATATTAAACGGTCAATAATTTCCTTTATAAACAATAGCATTTCAAAAGTCTAAAATGTTGGCTGCCTGCTTTGTCGTTTTGTCAAGGTTATCAAATTGCAATTACTTCTTACTTCAATGTCGTTTTACATGAGTAGTAAGATTAGTCTGCTTCCTAACTTGTCGGAAGATTCTACTATTCTACATCCCGAGGTACATTTCCTTGCCCTGCCCTCTCGTCACCTCTCCATCATTTTTCCGTACTAGAGGTAGGAGTCTGAAACAGCCATGACATGGTGTTGGGTACTGCTTGCTACTTCGCAACTAAAGCAGGGGTCGAAAGAACCGTCCGGCTCCGGCTAAAGCCGGCTCAAATTGTCGTTTAGCCGGTGCGACAAGGTTTTAAATTTCAGAAAAAAGCCGGCTCGAAGTTACACAGGGTACGAAAACTAATCATTTTTTTGTATTTATGGATAAAAATGTTCATAAGCTGTGCATTTCGGTTCATCATGGATGAAAGTTGATCACATTTCTCTCCATAATGCATAGGTTAAGAGGCAATGAAAACGCTGAAAATGGTCCTGGAAATAAGCATTTTGGGCTAAGTAATGCATCAAAATCGAAAATTTTGGGGGCTCCGCCCCGGCCCAGCTAAGGGGCTTGCAGCGCCCACTAGTCCCCAGATGAATGTACTTCTCCAGGCGCTCCGCGCCCTCCCTATCGTATCTCTCGTTTCGCTCCTTATTTCGACCCCTGCCATGGTCTTTTATATTCTAATCTCTCGAATTTCACTGTGCTAGATTAAGATCTATCAGCACAACTCACATGGATGTATTGAAATGTGCTATGCCCCAATCCTCCAACTCAGCCCTTCCCCTTCAAAATATATGGGCAACATCTTTCAAGGGGCAGTAGATCTACCAGGCTGAGACCTTTAATTTACTTTTCTACTTTTTAACTTTACAATATCGGTAATTTGTGCAATCACTTGCGGTTGTTTCATGTCAATGCTCTCTCAGTGGAAGTGTTTGCTGGGCACACAGACACACTACATACCTGTCGCTCCTGCTCCCTGGTCAACAGGGAAATCTTCTATGCAATCACTAGCCTGACTTGTGGACCGCACGACTTGCGCTTTCTAATTAAGTGCTTTAACTGCTACCTCTTATCCCCATCATTATTTGGAGTTTTCTACACTTTCCATACCCGTATATCAAGCCCCAACAGACATTAGGCACTTCTAAATACTGTAAATAAATAAATAAATAAATAAATAGTATTTATCAGGTAGTGTTATCGATAGTCTAACAGGACATACCCATTTGCTGGTTAAACAGATTCGCCATTGGCAGGCATCAAGGGCCCAACGATGAAGAGCTATGAAGCTTCTTTAAAATTAGTGAAGGAGCATCAATCACTACGTTGCAATTGCAAATCTAGTTTGAAATAAGTTGCAATAAATTGCACTGATTGAAAGAGAAGCCTAGTCGAAACGTGTAGGTTCTAAGGTCTCTCAATCAAAGATCCCTGATAAGCAGTGGGCACGATTTTGATGCTACCCTAAATAAACACTTAAAACACCAAACAGGATAACTAATAAATAACGGGCAACGTTGAAGAACAACGCCCCTCAAATTGAGCTACCGGGTAGAGACGCAAGCTATGAGGCAGGTTCAAACCCCTCTCGCGCATTATGGGAGGGGTCAGTAATGAATGACAACAGCCACGCTTCCCTCTTTACATAAGTACCTAAAGGCAAACAGTAGGTACTTATTTTATTACGCAGGGGTCGAAATAACCGTCCGGTTCCGGCTAAACCCAGGTCAAATTGTCGCTTAACCGGTTCGACAACGTATTAAATCTCAGAAAAAAGGCGGCTCGAAATGAGATTGGGTATGAAAACTAATCAATTTTTTGTATTTATGGATAGAAATTTTCATGAGCTGGGCATTTCCGCTCATCATGGATGAAAGTTAATCACATTCCTCTCCATAACGCATTGGTTATGAGGCAATGAAATCGCTGAAAATGGCCCTGGAAATAGGCATTTTGGGCTAAATAATCCACCAAAATCGAAAATTTTTCGGAACTCCGCCAAGACCCCGCAAGGGGGCTTACAGCGCCCACCAGACCCCAAATGAATGTACTCGCTCCGGGCGCTCCGCGCCTTCCTCTCGTATTGCTCGCTTCGCTCACATCAAAAAAGCCACTTCGTTTAAATTTCCTTATTTCGATCCCTGTTACGATCAATAGACCATCATTTCACAAGGTTAAGAACGATAAAATGTATTATAACAACAGATTCTGCACCCATTCGTTGCCACATGACCGAGATTTGAAGCGAAAAATGGTTGCAGCTACCCAATGATTACATGATGGCATTTCTCGGTGACAATGCTCAAGAGGTGCACAAGGACTACAGTGATACATGCGCACCATGAGGGCTGGGGCAGAATGATCACAAAGGATGATTTAAACAGGGCAATGTTGAAAACTAGATAGTTACTTGCAACGAATAGTAAATGCCAACGTAAAATCATAGAAAATCTCGACATATTAATACAACGACAGTAACAAAATTCCATGTTAGATTCAGTTTGGCAAGATAATCATAACTGTAACCCCTCAAGTACTTTTGAAAACCAAACCAGCACCAGTATTTCAGATATATATTTTTGATATCAACATATGCATACATATATATTTGTGTATCTAATTAACGTGATCTTTTGCAATCTCCCCAACTTTGGCAAGCACAAGCTGGTTGACAATACCGTTACCCGATTTAAATAACCTACAATCTCGGACAAAAATAAGTTGGTGGTTTTTCTGTTTATTTAGGGTAGTTTTAATGTCGGGCCCACTGCTCATCAGGGGTCTTTGATTGAGAGACTGACAGGGACGACGACGAAACCAAAAGCCCTGAGCACAGATAGGATTACTCTGATATCATGTTTTATATCATACTGCGCCTTGTAAGAGGATACATGAAAATTAAACGGAGCTCTCTGGACGGTGATATCACTCTTCAGTCAACATAACGGAGAGACTCGGAGAGGGTAAGTACAAACGACGTTTTGGACATTCTGCAATGCGACCGAGGTCACGAACGTTCATATCGCAACAATTATCACTTTCATCATAACAGTCTACTTCTCATGATGCAAAACAGTCTAACTTACGTGGAGGCATCTGAAATAGGTCATACATACGTGCATAATATACGTAGGCATACATAAAATTTATGTAAAGCCAATGGTTAAAAATTAAAAAAAGACATTAAAAACCAAGGACATTGAGCTTCTGCTGTAACTATCCATATATGTGTTATTTATTAATTTTTAACCATTGGCTTTCTTCTGTTGCTGTTTAACTATAAATATCATTGTTTCTCTTGTAGGTATTGAGAGCTAAACTTCAGGGCAAGTGATCAATATCGTCGCTACAATAACCTTTCACCAAAGTTTCTACACAATCACACAAAAGCTGTTATTCATCATACCATGGCCTTCGTGAAAAGACTCACGTAACAATATCTTAAAATTATCAGACACTGAGTATACAGTTGAAGGTGATACCCATGGCTGCTTCGACAAGGTATTCCTAGACAATGATGATGAACTTTCATCCTGCACCTGTTATGACTTCAAGAGGCACAGGAGCCTTTGAAAATATTTATGTGCTGTGACTAATCTACTCAGAATTCGTTGGGAGTCAATTGGAAGATCATTCTCAAAGTACCCCCTTTACACACTGGATCCTATAGTTGTGTCACCAGTAAATATTCCTGTCCAGGATGACCTTTAAATAAAGCCTCCAACAACGACAATATTTCAGGTTCCTGTAACAGAACAAGTTGAAAGAAAGCCATTAACCACAAGAATAGAAAAGGATGCATGTGACATGTATTTCCACATTAAAAAGTCTTCACAATGATTTGTTCTAAATCAAAGATTTGCAGTCCTGAATCACGTACATGGACTGATAAAAGAAGCAAGAAAGGTCGCAAATGCTAGTATCCCAATGGAACATGGGATTCCACTAAAAAATAAAGAAGTTTCACCCAAGAAAAAAGAGGGTCAAGAATGGACAAATTTCAAAACTGTCAGCATCATCTTATGCGAAGTTGAAGATGACACAGCTAAGAAGAGCTACAAGATGGGGGGCTGAGAAAAAGCCTGCCACAGTATCTAGTAAATAGGCAATTAAATTTTTAAGGTATCATACACTTGGGTAACTTTCGCAGATGGCTCATGCTACTTAATGCCATTAAGTAAGGCATAACCACTTGGTTTTAAGTAAAATATACTTGGATCATTTGTGAAATGGTTGAATTGACAAATCATTAGCAATTTATTTAGGGGTATTTAAATATCTTATCAAGTTACCCTTATAGTTTGTTATGAACATCATATATTAACCCCCTTATTTGATGAAGCAATATATATGTAAAAACCATAATGTTGCAAATAAATGCCCTGCCCATGTATTAGATTTTCAGTAAAGAGGAATGTTTCCTCAAGGTAAAAAATTAACAGAGGGAGGCTTACTATTGCCTTTCAGCCAAAAAGGAGTGACATTTGTTTAAATGGGCATTTACTTATGCTATTTTGCCACATGAAACCCATCCCCCGCACCTATATATATTTTGTGTAAAATAATTCTATTTAAGTGATCCAGTTGAAATGTAAAGTTTATTACTGAGAAAGAATTATCTCAAAACATCAAAAATGTGTTTACATAAATATCACATGTTGTAGTTACCTAGACTAAATTTGATGTATTGAAGTAATAGAGTGTGGTTGAAAGTAGGTTATAGTAAGCCTGCAATTACTTACAGAAAGTAACAGCTGCAGTAATGTAGGTGTAAGAAATGAAGTTATACTGTATATTAGGACAGAGCCAGATGTATCGATATTAAGCGAACCAATTGTAGACCAGCAGTGCAAAGTTATCACTTGGTTATAATGTTTAACATTCGCTGGGCCTATTAAATATAAAATTTGCTATGTATTTTTGGGTGCCTAATAGACGTCCCCCCCCCACTAATTCATTTTTTCAAAAATTTTCCACCCAGGACATTCTTATTCCAACCCCCCTTCCCCCGCCTATTAACTTTGACGTAAACTCCCACCCATAAGAATTTTTTGAGGAGGTACTTTGGCGGGTAAGTAGAAAATGTCTTCATTAAAATATGAAAATCACTCATTAAAAGATGACGGTGGCCTTTTACGAGACTCGAAGAAGTGTGAAGACGCACATTACAGATAATAGCACATACTGGCATTGAGCAGGAGGATGACGGGAACATTTTAAAAATCTTGGAAGGCATGTAGGAGACTACCGTGACTTCGAATAACCGGCTATTGTTTGTGTTGTGTTACCCTACGTTTAGGGAGTTGCTGTTGATTCTTAACATTGCTTCTTGACTCCTTTTTTGGTCATTTTCCACCCCTCACCCCCACCCCCGTCTATTCCAACTCCCCTCTTTATTCAGTTTTGGGGATTTTTCCAACCCCTTCCACTCGTTTACTCCAACTCATCCATCTATTAGGCACCCAAGAGTATTTATATCCTTCTGCCGCAGAAGAGCGGAGAAACGAATACTTTACTGTAGCATTCACGTGCAGCATAGTTTACAGAAGTAAAACAGGGTTCAAGAGTTCTAGTCTATCTAACAACGTCATGTAATGCATGTAGAAAACTCCCAACACTGTTATAAACCGTACATTTAAAGATGCTGTTTCTTTCGGAAAATGACTTACTTTTATATTAGACTTCATTCTCTTCTGCTTTCCTCCATCATTGTCTACTTTACCGAACTTGTCAAGCGCGTTACTGCTTTCAAACTGCATTCCATAACAGATGTCAATTCCAAGCTTTCAGAACGAGGTCATCTAGTAGCCTCGACAAGAAGACTATGATCTAAGAATTACCTCAATTTTGAGCCCAAAGTTATCCTCGAAAGCAGCCATCGTATTACGAAAATAGAACCTAAGAGACCCAAACAGCTCCCAGTTTTATTCCTGGGCCCATAACCTAACAAGATCAGGTAGAACGTTACCAAAGAGCAAAGAAAGTAAGGCAAAGAGCATTTGATGATTCCTATATGTCTACAACCTGAAGATACGGAAAATGAGGCAAACAAGGCAGCATGATCACATAAAAATTGCTTGGGTCCCAGATTCCCTACCCGTTGGTGACATATTTTTTCATATATCATATTCTCATCAAGACGATATTATATTAAAAGTAAACTCCGTAACTTATGGAACAGCACTGGCAAATGGGTAGACAAGTGTGAACATTATGAAGTGTCAACTTCCTGTAACAGAGCAACTTTATTTCAATGATATTGTCAACAAAGCTTCAGCAGAGACAATTGTATACTCTAACATACCACATTATTAGATTGAGAAAAAGCACTCTTTTTTTGATTAATTTTCTTCACACAGATCGGGTTTCCGTACACATATCAGATCAGGAAACTTGAAGCTTTCTAAAACCGATCGATAATAATAGGTAAAAATGCACCATTCTACAAGCAACAAATATAATCTCAATGTACATTATTAACACGTAGATTGGGAAACATTTTCTTTAGTTGTGTTTCTGAGTGATGCAACACTGGGTCAACAAACGATTTGTAGAAAAACTATGAGAAATTAAGTGACCCTGTCACTTTACACACACTATCATACCCCCGTTACCCTGGCGTTACCCCTTCTGACCTATCTCTAGCTACTCTAGAATTTCGTATATTGTATATCTATCCTATTCACGTCACACTACCGTGTGTTATTGCTGTCCAGTTTGTTTTGTGTCTTAAGTTTAGGCTCCATTCTGCGTACTGTATGTTAACTTGTTTGGGCTTGCTACACGTTCAGTTTCATTGTTGTATATTGCCATGCGAGTGTAAGTAACGTGTTTACTAGTAATTCTGTGACCCCTGTTGAGGTATTATTTACAACTTTGCTACTACTGGCACAGCATTATAACTTTCATAATATAGTATCGTATTTATTGTGACTTGGTATATATAAGTGTGTTGTATTTAGATCAAATCAGTTGTATACGCTGATTATCGTTCTCTACTGAGGAAAAAAGTGCCGCGGTAATTTCCGCGGTGCCTTGCCTTTAATGCGGCGTTTTATATCTAATTGCGCGGGCTGCAGTACATGCAGGTTTGCAGGGATATGCCGTTTTTAATATTTCTTCTTTAAAGGAAAATTCAAAAACGTGCGGAACAAGCAAAGAAATACAATATACCCCGAAATTTTGTCTGCCTCTAATTTTCGCCCCCGGGGATCGAAAATTGAAGGGGGCCGATCGAAGGATCAGGGTGCGAAATTAAAGGGATGAAAATTAAGGGAGCAAAAATTATAGGGAAGCGAAATTTGAAAGGAATAAGGTATATATTTTGTAGAAAAAACACCAAAGTATCTGACACTGATAGACGAGTAAGGGGTGGAACAGGCTAAAATATTTTCCCTGGGATCGTGCACCCTCTTTTGTCCACCAGCTTCGGGCCTGTATTAACCACAAACGAAGCACAATTTGTTGTTCTTGTTTTTCTTACATCTGTTATAACCTTTATTTTGGCGATATTTTGATCTCAGTACAGGAAAAGAGCGTTGCTCAAGCAGTGATGTCCTGCATCAGCAAATAGCGACCTTCATGAATTAGTAAATAAAAGCAATTTATTTGGGTCTAGCTTCCCTGATTTTGCTAGGCTGTTAGCGGGGTTCTATAGCGTCTCCATTAATAGGTGTGACACAATACGTCATCCTCTTCTTTGAAACGTTTACCCATGCGGATCAGCCGACCAACGGAACAAATTTTACTATAGAATTTAATAGTAACGTCTCCTGTAGTTGAAAGATAAGAAAAGTGTGTTACTCTGTAGAAGTCAATTGGTAGAAAATGTTTGGTCTGGCTTGGTTTGGCTAAGATGTATACAGGTACTTTATTTCTTTGGCTTTGATTATATATTAACTTTGATTATCTGTATGAATTAATCGTTGGTTGATTGTGATGTAGTTTGTATTTAGTTATTATGATATTAGTCATTAATTTTAGTTTTGTTGTATTTTTATATTCAAGTATGTGAACAAGTATGTGATCAAATACCAGTTATGGACAAGCATGACATAATCGAGTATAACAGTATACAAGGTCGTTCTGAATTATTGTCTACTAGGGGGACAAAGGGGTGACGCCATAGTAGAATTAGGTTTCATGTTTTAAGTTTCATTAGGTTTCATAAGGTTCATAGTTGCATGTTGCTCTCTTGGGCGTCATTGGCAGTCTAGGTGGGGCATAGGTGGGGCGCGAGGTTTTCAATGTAGGAATGGTTCTTACGGGTGAGGTTCCGAATTTCAGAGTGAAATGCAAGTTACTGTTAACATTTTAAGGGAAATCAAACGTTTTATACAATATGAACGTTCGCTTTAGACTAGAAGACGGTATGTATTTGATTTTTGATCACACGCTGACAACTAAATGATCCCTAAACCATCTGAACATATTTACAAACATATCAGCTTCAACTTCGATATCACTAAGTAAATGCACATCCGGGTATAACAGTAATCGAGATTTCACATCGCGTGTTTTCAAAAGACCATGGAAATTTTTTGCTTGAGTTGGATCTATACGAAAAGAACACAAAAAATTTTCGTTGGAACCGAGATCAAGGTTTTGGGTATGATTAGCGAAAGTAAAAGAGTCTTTAATACAATTTTCCGAATAAAGATGAAGTACGGGTTGTAAAATTTCTGAAAGCCATTTGCCCATTTCATGTCGTGAAGAGCCGATCATAGAAAGAATCGGTCGAAAAGGAAGTTCTTTTTTATGTGTTTTAGGGAGGCCATACATACTTGGACGCTGTGACCAAGAGGGTCTGATCCTATCGTAAACATCGCGAGGTAGACGACCTTGCTTAACTAGATTAAGTAATCGTTTAGGGATACGTTGCTCGATTCTGGCTGTTTTGTCGCTCTTTTAAACACTACCTAATTTTTGAAATTTGCTGGAATCCTGTAGTATCTTTTTGGTTTAGGATAACGACACCTGATCCTTTATCAGGATATTCAAATTCTATTTTCGTCCTTATATAGACACGTTTATCTATAATCTCCTATTGTTTATAATTCAACCGTTCCTACATATCGCAGCTCGTATTTCAATACAGCAAACCTTTGATTTGCTAATTGGATTAGCGTGTACAATTCTGGATCCAAATGGATCTGATTCCCTTTCTAGGGTGTTTATACGGTATCGATTTGGATCAGTACCAGTTTGGATCCGTACCAGTTTGGATCCGTACCAGTTTGGATCCGTACCCGTGTAATCAGGGTCTAAATCACAACAGATCCACAATGAACAAAACTCTGTATCAAAGTGATGTTTAAAAGGATCGTACTTACTTGTATAAATAGAGCAGTACTTTCCAGAATAATAAGCAGGACATTCACATGAAAACGGATCTTTCGGCCCACAAACTCCATTGTTTTTGCACTTCGACACAGAACAGAGCTCTAATTCACATGTTTTCCCTGTATATCCAGATTTGCAGTTGCAACTGCCACCAGCAACATCAGTACAAACACCTCCATGCTTACAAGGATTATTCGGGTAGCAAAATTTGGTATTCTGACATTCGTTTCCGATAAACGGAACTGTACAGAGGCATCTGTAAGTTGTGCCAGTTCCATTAGTACATATACCATTATTCTTGCATGGACTACTTTGACATGCTTTCACTAATTGACAGTAGTCACCAGTGAACGATTCGGTGCAATTGCATTTCTCTACTCCTTTTTCTCCAATATAACAAATTCCTCGATTATTGCACCTAAAATTTAAGAAAAATTAGTACTGATTCAGCAGTCTTCTGGTATTACGTGGTTTAAGAAGGCAACAAAAGTATTTTAACCCTATACCGCCCATGGTAGCATATATGATACCATTAATTGACTCGAATTTGCTGGATGTATTCTTGCAAAGGAAATGCTTGAAAGCTCTCTGGTATCAAATGTGATCCTATTGGCCTCTCATTGGTCAATTTAGTTTGAAACTGAGGCCCGAAGGACATGTCATTATCACCTTGTGCAGTCAACCATTCTCGAAGGAGTCAGACCGCTATCGGAGTCGTTATTCAGTCGTGCTGATTTACCGAACTAAATGTAAGTAAAATTTCATATTTATTTCACTTTAGTATCAGAGCTCTCCCTCAAAAATGTTTAAGACACCTACTTTTTAACAGTTTTCCTAAAATAATTCTAGGTCATATCACAACTCTCATACTTATGACTTTATAAGTGCTGTTTTGTTATTTTGATAATAATATATTACTGAGAGCTAATGTAACATAATTTCTCAAATATAACGAGCTGAGGTAGAATGAACCTAAATATTTCCTAACATATAGGAATTTACATTGTTCTCAACAACTTCCTGTAGGTCTCATTAAATCTTTTATACAACAGATAAAGAATCCCCTAAGAGCCTGTTCTACAACAGATAAAAAATCCCCTAAGAGTCCTTCAGTTTCAGGGATCTTCGAGGCAATGCTGACCTTCTTCATGACGTCATTGCCACATCAATTCCACAGTTGCCATAAAACAAACAAGCGGCCACTTGTAGTTAAGCAGAAACACTAAAGATGAAACTCATTTGATATAATAGTAAAGATTTCCTGTCTTTAACGGCACCATGGAAGAATTTTCAGGACATTAGAATTACGACGAAAGGATCATTGTTCTAATAATAGCTTTTGTCGCTGAAATTTTTCGCCCTAATTTGCACCACTAATACTTGTACAGAGCTCCAATTTGGTGAACCGGTTAAAACTTAAACTTTTTGTGATAGATATGACTTCAAACGGCAATGACTTTCCATTAGGGCAAAGATCATGATCTGTAGTGACCATTTTACAACAAGTTTCTTATTAGGATTTTATAAAGATCATCTTCAAGCGCATTATGAAAAGCCTTAAATGTTTTGTTGCGCTGATGCCGCTTGTTCCCGACAACCACCAGTTTCCTAGTTATTATTTTAGGCTAGAAAGAGTGTGCAAGTCTTGAAGTAAAATTGAACGTATGTTAAATAGGTCATCTGAAATAGATCTAAACTTCGTCGTACCCTTCCATAAGACATTTAGCATGCGGGCATTTTCTGTGAGTTACCACAAAACTTTGGTTCGGCTTCAAAACGTTTCGGATCGAAATAGTCTCATAAGGGATATATTACATAATTTTACACCTAAAAAGACCTAACGTTACATTTATTTGAATAACAATTTTATCGTCTATAGCTATGAAGTTAACAATACAAATCCCCCTGTCTTAAACGTCAGCGTACACAAGCAGACAGTACTTACCTGCTTGGTTTGCAGAAACGACTTATCTCACAAATTTTTCCTGTCCACTGAGTGGGGCAGGAGCAACTGAAATCATGTCCCTTAGGCGTACACACACCACCGTTCCTGCAAGAACTGGGGCTGCATATATAACTTTCACAATATCGACCAGTGTATCCCGTGGTACATTTACATTGGATTCCTGATTTTGTAACAATGCATGTTCCTGGTGAAACACATTTTCCACCTTTCTTGCATTTTTCTATAATGAAAGCACAAAAAACAATCAAGTAATAGGAAATAATAGTTGCCTATCGGAGGGAAAACTGACTAGCTTATCGTATTGACCATCGAAGCTCTCAAGATTTTGAGCTCATTATTACTGGCAAAAAAATGCTCTTGACTTATTGCCATACCAGTCCCATGACAAGTTATTCTTGTTCCTGTTCTTGGGAATTACGCACGTGATGTGTAAAATGAAGGAACAATTTTCTCTTTATTACATTTAAGGAGACTCTTGTACCTGGTGTCTTTAGCAATCTTAAAATGCTAGCTTTGTGACGACTCACAACATAGATCATGAAAATCAATCTTCATTTATTGTCATAATTTTCAAACAAGCAAATTGTCTTGCATCCTTTTCTCGATGGTTATTGTTCTATCAAAGTCTTTAACTGGTCCAAGCTCAAGGAACTTGGAGTGATCGTTTAGAATTTCTTCTAACGGTGAAAAGTAGTCTTCTTTCTCAATGATAACTACTCCGGGTTTGTTACGTAGATATCATTGTTTCATTCAGTTTACGAAGGGCAATAAAATGCTCTTTAGAGAATCCGTTATCACCGACTCCAATATCTGCGCCACCAATGTTTACTACGGCGACAAACCTGGCTCGACAAACTTGACCCTTGTTTACGACGCAACTTCATGTTTCGATTATTGGTGTTGCAACACTTCAAACGCTTCTGAGACGTGTTGCGATGCACATTGTTTGATGGAATACAAAACCTGAGTCCCGTAGCAAGTACTCGTGTCATAATTTGTCCTTAAGCTTTTAAAAGATTCAACGTTTGGTAGAATTACATTATTGAGTAACAAATGACATAGTACTATTAAAATTCTTGTTGGATTCTTCTTAGCGATCCAAAATCTTACTAAAAGATACTTGTTCATGTTAATTTTTACGATTCTAAAGAACTATTGGCAAAAAGAAAATTATCAAAGTCCCAAACGATAGTTTTAAGGAAATCATAAAAGAAGTTTGATTGTAGCTCTAACTTCAGATATTTTAAAATTACCATGTAACAGAGGTTTTTGTAGGATATTCTTTCTACGCTTTCGTTGCTTTGAGACCGTGTAAGGTAACTGCTTTCAAATATCTACACCTTTACCCTTGTTTGATCTTTCAAATCTACTTACAATAAATTTGAAGGTTTACTTGAGGGAGAAAAATTTTACACGTAGTCTTCATAGCGCAAATAGTATTTATACTACATGAACTTTGGGACAAAGCCAAAGAAAAACGAAAAAGGACTGATGAAGATCAACTTTGGCAACAGACAAGCAAAATTTTATCATCAACAAGACAAACCTTAGAGAAAGGATTTATGATGATACTACATAGAAATACTTAAAATATAATCACAAAATTGTAATAAGGAATGGGTAGGACATTTGAACCCTTTTATTTTCACAACCGTTGGCGAATAAGCAGAATGCTGTCAGGGTAGTTGCTATTGCTGTTGACAAGAAATATCCGTACACAATTTAACCCTTATCCCTCGTTTACAATTATATCAAGGAGGGTTAAATTTAAATATCAAATACCTCCAATAGTTGTACATGTCTTGTTATCAGCATCAATGGCTTTGCCTCTACGGCAAAGGCACTTATAGCTGCTTTTTAGCATTGGTAAACATATGTCACACTGTGTTGAGCTATCTTGGCAAGGATGTGATTCTAGATTCGAGAGACGAGAGAGAAATCGTAAATCTACTGGTTTGAAAACTACTAATTACTGCTAAAGAGTATTTTTTATTCGTCTAACATGGGGGACCTCTGTAGTGTATTATCTTAGCAGTTGGTGACATTAAAATACCATCAGATAAAAAATATTAACACTAAATAGGTTATTCGATATAATCTCACGCTTGGAAGCCTATTATTTGTGACTGTCGAGTAGTCGTCGAAGGATAAGCAAAAAGACAGTTAAAAGAAGACAGACCAATAACCAACAGTAACTCTTACAAAATTATCTTGAATATAAAATTATGTACGGCACAGCAAATGAAAGCAATGTTTTATTGGAAAATGTAGAGTCCCAATATCCAATTTGGGGATAAAAGCACCTTAAAAATAATCCGGCAGGGACATTCTTTATTAATTATGTGCGACATCAAAATTTAGAAAAATTAATATTCTGCTAGTTGAAAAGAAGATAATAATTAGAACAAAACAAATTATCGTCTTACGTAAGTTACTATCACGTTCACGATTTAGATGAATATTGCTTTGGTCAAATAAGATTATTTTAAGTAGCATATTTATTACTAGTGACACCAAACTTTAAGGATGATATACTGATTATATTTGAGATCTTTCTTGGAAATAGGAAACGTTTTTGTCAATTTGAATTCTAACCATAATACAGGCAAACCATGTCAAAAAGAAACACTTGGCGAAAATAAACGTCCAGTGCTGTACTGTCACTGCAGCGAGTGCGAGCGCTGTGGTATATGACGTCACCGGTTATTTGGCCATAGGTTTATCAGCAAGACTTAAGACTCGCTCGTAGACACGGACTGTATAGAATTCACATGCGACAGTAGTGCTCTCAGAAAGCTTTCTAGTTGTGAGGAATGCTAGTCGATCTAGGCTGTGATATGCCATCAAATGGTATGTATGTTTATTCATGTAATCTCAGTCGTTATATACCGTCGTTTAACCTTTGTGTAAACGACTTCATTTAAATTAATGTAAATATCCTCTATTTTATAGAATTTTATCGCAAAAAAGAAATGCTGTGGACGACCTGATTACTGTTTTTCCTTGGCTTGCGCATCAGAGAGGATTTGAAATGTTAGTTTTGAATAGAACACTAGAGAAATAGAAAAGTATGTCACCACCGGGGATCGAATCCGCTTTCTAAACCTTGCCAAATATATTAGTACCTCTCATAGTGGATTTAGGGGTGTAAATTTAGGGGACTGATCCTCACACATACAATTTTCAGCATTTAATCGTCAGTAAAATATAACAAAGACTCTTAGAACGACTGTTCATCCCCTTATGTACATGCTACGTTGAATGTTACATTTAAATAAGAAAGGCTTAATATTACATTTAAATAAGAAAGACTTAATATTACATTTAAATAAGAAAGACTTTATATTAATTTCCATTAGGCTCCACATGAAGACAGGAGGGCTGGGAGGCCACAACTGCTTCTTTCCATCATTTATTTTTTCTTTCTTATTTAAAGAATGTCTGATAGAAATTGATATCTGATAAAATAGTAACCTCTTTCATTTGTCCTGCTAACCTTCTTTCATGGTATAGTTTTTAATATCTAGTAAAGAAATATATATACACCAAAATGATCCCATATCCCCTTGTGTGCAAGAGTGCAGGTATCACAGAGTCGACGTATTTCAATAAACGACTCTGATAGCCATTTTTGTTTTTGTTATTTTTAATTATATTAGATCTTAACTGTCAATTATCATAATTTCTACATTTAAACAAAATGACAAATTAAATGTACAAAACGTGAATAATAAAAGTAACTTAATTTTTCAAATATTTCATTGCCTTGTATTTAAATTAACTTGTAGCATTTTGGTTAGCCCTTATTAGGAACCTACACTAACACAAATTCTATCAGAAAAATCTAATCTTAAAGAAAATTCGGTCGTGAAAAAATATAAGTAAAGGTAGTGATAAAGTAACAATAAAGATTAAAATAGACTGAATTTAAGCCTGTTCATCTTCTCATTACAGTAAGGATAGCAAAAATAATAAGGTGCAGTTTTACCAAAATGTATTTGGTGAGAATATGTGCATGAGAGACGTATAATTAGAATTCTTCTAAAGTATTTAAGACTAAAGCTAATACAACTCGTAATCATTATAGAGCCATGTAAATAAGCTAGTCTTACAAACAAAATGTCTCTTTCTACATATAACACAATTTCGCAGTTCAATACTAATTGCCTTTTCAAGTTTTGATTTTCCTATTGAGTTGTAAGTTGCCACCCAATGTTGAAAAACCGAACTGAAAGTTTCCATTGTAGGAAAGTAAACTCAACTATTGTGCGCTATTTTGAGTTCTGTACTGCCAAGCAATTATTTACATGTAAGGATATAATGTTCTAATGAGGCTACACAATGATGCCCTGTGATTTTTTGACATGACGTTGTTTTAATATATGAAAACAAAATTTTCAAAAGTTGGCCTTAATTTGTATATGAAGTAATTACTTATAATTAAATAATAAACAAATAAAATGCTCTTTCTGACAAATATTAATCATTGTAAACAACTATAACAGTTGCAGTTGCTTCTCCAGCATTTACATGCATAACAATTTATTGGCAATGAAGTATCATTTTAGCCTTTTCTAATACATGTGTCTGGAAATCTCGTGCTTCTTTTGGGGCTTTGAAATGGCTTTGGTGGCGTGGAAGGGAGGCGGAATACCCTGGAGATTAATTGAATGTGGTGGGTGTTGGGAAATATAGAGAATAATAAGGTTTATGCAGATTTGATACCAATGCTGAAAATATGAGATTTACAAAAAAAATTCTGACTTGATATCTTAATTTAAAAGTTAGCAGACATAGCAAGATATTGATGCTAGTATAAATCTTTAATCACATTTACCTCATTAATTAGAATTTCTTGGTGTGCGATTTAGTTTATTAAGCTGCCTTTTCATATTTATTAAATTCAATATATTCTGTACACAAACTACTTGATCTTTGGGACAAGATATCTAAATTCTTTTTATGAATTCAATTTAAAGGTTAGATCTCTTCGAACTACAAAGATTCTCGTCAATACTTTATACATATTAATATTTGCACTTGTCAACAAACTCGGTCCCTTGGTGACTATTATAGTTAGCTTCTGGGCAGATGTTCAGACTCTGCAGACAAAGTAATGATATTTATTACTTAAGCTCTTGTCACTTTCGCAACACAGACAAGTTACTGAAGATTACCACGTAGTGTACCAGTACACATTCTCAGATACTGAAGTATGTTTAGATAGCCTATACAGTACACATTCTCAAATACTGAAAATAAGTCTTCCTCTAATTTTAGATAGCCTATAAATAGTCTAAAAGTGAAGGGATAATCAGCATCATGACAATGATGCCCTTCAAGAGTATCAAAAACTTCACGAAAATATCAGAAAATATCAGATCCATGGCAGCAGAGCTCACATGTCAACTATCTTCCAACCAGGAAATCACAATTTACTACAAACTGCAGTAGTCATTTAATCAATAGACATGCCCCTTCTTTGTCATTTAAGAATGGCAGACACTTACTTGTCTTCAACTTATTTTAGTTCCTTTTGCACATTTGGCAGCATTTTACATACCATTTCAGATTTGCGTATGAAATTTGTTACCTTGTATTACACAATTTCTCTTCTCTTACTTGGTTTAAATCATATATCCTAAAGAACTTTTTAATTCCATCTTTTTTGTATCTATGCATATATAGATGTTGAATCCTTATACTCTTGTTTGGTGATCGCATTAATTTCTTTATAATTGTGAATCAAAAAGTACATTTTTAAATCTCGCGTTGTAACATTCCATGCTTGCACCTTTGAATGAATATGTACATTTGGTATATTTATCAAGTAACTACTACAGATAACTTACGATAGCTATTTCTTGCAAATGCCTATTGCTCATATTTATTGTATTCCTTGCAAACTTTAGTTCTACCTTGGATAATAATGGCAACGAATGCCGAATCGTTGTGTGCTGACCAAGTATAAAAGTACTTCTCTATACGGTGGCTCTCGTTGTATTAAAGTTCTTTAGACGGCCACTTTTGCTATATTTGGAGCCGTTGCAATAAAATATCCGTAAATGCAATAGAGGATTCTTTCTACACCAACGGATCACTCTCCTTTTTTTAGAAAGCCACTCCTCGTTTTTTCGTTCAGCCATTAAGGACCGACTGTTGCCCAATTTTGGTCACAATGTCTTTTACAAATCTAGCAATTTCAACGTACCTCCTCCGCATGAGCCAAATACAAACATATCTTGCTGCTATATAAGTGCATTTATCAAGTATCAATTTAGACCTACATAGGAAAGTAAACAATCTTATCAAAAACCATGTTTTGGATATTTTGTGGCTACGACTGACTATTGCCACTTGGCATTTAAATAAATTAACGTTATGTACATTAACAAAAACGGGCAAATTATACTTAGTCATGGACACCAAATTAAAGATAGGTGTTCGTGGTGACCAGAGAAAAATACATAATGAGTAGGAAAAACGTAAACTTTTATGTTAGCAATAGCAAATAATATACAAATGTTTCACTTTGTGTCTGACAGATCCCTTGGCGCCCTTTGATAGCCTTAAGATATTTCATGGATGCCACCTTGATGACTATTTTCCTATGGTAGTTGTCTCACATGTGATGCTTGAAAGCAAGTATTTCGATCTGAGGTGAACAACTATGTTGTGCCTTCTTGGTATCATCGTACATAGAATCTCCCATACACTGACATGTTCTAATTGTATTTTGAAAGAGGAAGAGGTTCTACTCTTTTCGCTGGTCCTTTCACTAACATTTTATGTGAGAAACACGCTTGTTTACTAGCTCTGTTGCAGAAACTGCCATGCTTTAAGGTGATACATTAACACTTTTACGGATGTAAACATTTAATCAGAAGTTCCAGGCCTTATCTTTATGCTGCTCATATACAACATCGTACCAAGAGATTGCACTAGTAGAAACCTGAATTTGAAATAGCCCATAGAGTTCCTATTTTGAACCGTTGAATTGTTCCAATTAATAGAGGAGCCAAGGTTGAAACGAAATATTGACAGAATTATTTACAAATTAGTGTGCTAAACCAATTTTAAACAATTAATAACAACATGTAAACAAACATATTACTTGTATACTTTTAGGCAATTAAAGAAACGCCCAACATCTACTCCGCACTCAAATATGCTGTTTTATTGAAAATGATAGAGCTGTTAAGGTATTCAACAATTATCACACTTACAAAATGTAACCATTGTTCTTATGAGTCTAAGTTAAACGAACCCCAGTTTTAAGGAAATAAACATTATCATCTATGCTGTCAAAAATTTAAGTAGAGTATATTCTGATACGTCAAATTTAATGTCACATTCCTTGCCTCCAAAGCAGCAAGCAACCAATATATTTTGTTTAAGGACATACCATTTACACAACGAATCCAAGTCCTAGAGAAATGTTTCATTTTGCTGTTGATACCAACAAGATATACTTGAATAAGGAGGTTGGCAAATAATCATGAATTGTTCTACACCTGAATTGTCTTCAGAACTCAGATGTTACGTGGTTGGTCAATCTTTTGTCACCAACTTGTAAACAAAAATGTCACAGCTCAAACATGATATCCACTGTGCCGTGATTTGATGCTTTCAATGTATTCTATGAACTAAAAGTTGATTATTTTCTTGCTGAAACTTAAGACAGTGCCGGTATGACATTAGTTAGGTTTTTACATCAAAAGTGACAAGGGATAGCTATTATCTACTCCTTGCAAGCGACCAAGAGTATAAGACAAGATGAAAACAAACCAGTTTTTAAACGAATCTTCGTACTTCAAGCATAATAGGTTTACTACTAAATTAAAGTTGACGATTTTCTGTCTGACTACCGAATATTAACTATTGCTTCAAAAAGATTAAATAAAACCATGCAAATCCAATGTAGGATTCATTCAGGATACTAATTGAATGCTATATTATTTGTATTAAGTAGGAAAACTGTATAGAATTATTATCAGGGCCGCTGATCTAATATTATTATTTATCAAATGCAATATTTTTAAGTGATTTGATTTGTTTATCTGAATAGAATAAGCGAAGTTCGTTTCAGCGCCATTTTGGTATCATATACTACTTTCCTATAATTGATCCTTTTAGTTAAAGCTACTTTCTTAACAAATATCGTTCATGACTACATCACAGCCTCTGATAAATAAAGAATAATAGAAGCTACATACCATTCAATAACTGAACTGGTACTCTATGTTAACTCTATTATTGATCCACTGGTAAAGTCCACCTGGATGAATGGGGTGTCTTACAAAGTTCTGCAGTCTTTGGCTGTTGACATGTATTTTATACAGACAAAAAAGTCCAGTGGCAGATGGAGAAGTTATCTTTCCACTCTATTTCCGTTAAAACGTCGGCTTCACGTCTTCCATCTAATCTGCACAATGGCAGAGAATATAAACAAAGTTATGGCCAAAGAGTATCACTGTTTCTTAGCGTTACATTTTTAATTAACGGTTTGAGCAGGTACAGACGATGTTTTATTAATCAGGGGGAAACAGGGTAGGATAATCAAACCACTTTCTTCTTTGTTAATCTCTTAAATTCATAAAAATTTCAATGTGTATTTTAGCTATTATACACATAAGACTGAAAATCTATAAAAGGACATATTAAGATATAAGTATACATATACAAATATATAAATGAGTTATTTCTTTTGTTCGTAGCATGCTCATAGTGGAATTTATTCATTTTGAGATAGTTACGTTTTAGCAACGATTCCGAATCTGTTCACTTCTTTAAGGTTTCTTAACCGAAACGTCGTTGCTCGTAGCTCGTAGCTCGACTCAAGGCATTTTAAGTTATTTTACTTATTAAACATATATATATATATATATATATATATATATATAATTTATCAATGAGCTACATCTACCAGTTTAAGTGGTTTATAAACTGTTGTGGAAAACAACCCAACCAAACAGAATTGCCGAGACTAAGATCGTGATGTTGCAGCCTTAACTATAGGCACTTTAATTACTATCACTGATGCAGGAGAGGAACCTGAAAAGTTACTTCTTTTTAAGTCAGGAAAATACGAAAACTCTGTCTTCTAGGTCCTCTCTAGAGATTAACTACATTATCAAGCACAAGAATTTTTTTTCATTTCGCAGAGCGTTATTAACAAATGACTAAATTAAGGAAAGCAGTAATAGAAACAATTTGGATTTTCAGGAGTTGAATCATTGTAACAATGTTAACATAAGGTATAAATGTTTGGTATCTAAAAATTGTCTGCATTAGTCGTCTTCTTTGTAACTGCTGTATGTAATTCAGTCGAGGACCAAAGAACTTATATTGATAACTAGAAAACTACTCGTCATTTCAAGTGAGGTTTCTCCAAGGGGACATTTAATTACATGATATGGAGGCAATGCAAGGCTGCTCCCGACATGTAAGTATTGGCATGTGAATCAGAATGCTATAAAATTTAACTGTGTTGATGTAACAACCTTTAATAACGATTATAGCGTCACCTTCTGTCTAGCAAACTAGTTAATGTCCTTTAAAGAAACATGTAGGCTCTTCCTTACGTTTTTAACCCGAAGAAAACCTAACAGAGTACCTTAACCTGCTCGTGCGTACTCACATACTCTTAACCTTTTACACTTGGTGTTAATTCAAATATGTTTCGCCTCCAAGTAGACGTTGAAAAAACCCTCCCATGTAACTTTCCAACCGTACGTCTTAAGGCATTGCAATTAATCATAGTTTTATTATTTGCTGCAGCACCAAAATGACAAAAAAGTTGGTTTGAAACGATAGAGGTTTTATATAGAAGACCTCTTTTATATACCATAACTACCAGTAAAAATGTGCTTTTTTAGTTGACTTTCTGTAGCAATTTTATAATGCCTTAAAGTCTAATTGTAACCTTCAATCAATTATGTAGAGTACTTAATAAGTAATTTGTGTTATTTGGTAGAAGGTTTATATATATATGTATACCTTAAGAATAGCTTTGTAAGGTAGATTCTTTCCTTGATTTTCGACAATAATCACATTTTTTGAATGGAAATTTTCCTCGACTGGATATATTTTGTTGAAGGAATAAACAACTTTATAGCAACAGACATTGTAAAAGCTATCGACAGATCATTTTTGGTCTAAACTTACGTGCGTGAGAGTGACAAGCCAAAGTTGCGGGGATTCAAAAAGGGACTTCATATACGGGAAGTTCTAACCTCATCTAAATTGTTAATAAATAGACCGGGATAAAACTTAGAGGGTGAAAAGATAAAGAATTGAAGAGAATAGAAAATATCATCGAGAAGAGAGGATTTAAAATGTTAGTTTTGAAAAGAACACTAGAGAAATAGAAAAGCATGTCACCACCGGGGATCGAACCCGTGACCCAAGCTTTCGCAGTGTGCGCTCTACCAACTGAGCTAGGTGACCTCCGATCTTAACATACTTTCATTTCTCTAGTCGCCACATTAGCTCCCAATAATCCATCGGTGGACATCGACATCCAGCTCAACGCAATTGGAGACCAGCCTCTCTGCGTCATGTGATCCCCGGTGGTGACATTCTATTTCTTTAGTGTTCTTTTCAAGAATAGAAAATATAAGGAGCATATTTCAGTAAGAACTGTAACCCATTAACTCTTGTTGCCTTAAGTATGACACTGCCTTACGCTTTTGCATACGTTTATGTTCTGACATTCTTACTCTCTATAACTTTGGGAATGGTACTTAATAATTATACAGAAATAAAGAGGTTCATCAATACGTTTCAGCTCCTTCACTCTTTTCCGTGCTTTATTGGGTGTAGTCCCTTGCCGATGTTTCATACCAGCCCCCCTTCCCCTGACAAGGAGTGGGTGCTCCGCGGGGTTTGCGGGTTAATCGTTAACATCGGGTGACGCAGACATTTCTTTAGCTGCTTCTAAGTTCACAAATTGAGAAAAAGTGTGTTAGAGGATTATTGGATAAGAAATGGATGTTGTGCAAACAAACGGTGAGCTGGGGGATGATAATGAGTTGGTGATGGTAGTTTGTGGATGTAGTGGTATAGATCGTGAGGGGATTATAGATGGGCACGTGCCAGTTAAGGTTAGTGTACATAAGGTAATCGAAGAGTAGTGTAGTTCCTTGCCTCTGCAAGTGAAAGAGTACAACGCATAAATATTACTACTCACTAGGGTCTTGTCTGGTTATCCAAAATTGAATCAAAGAGGTGACAAATTTCATTTTCTGTTGAAATCGTTTCACAATTATTTGAAACACCCATTGGTTATGCTTAAAGGGATCTATAACTAATGACAGTTTTAACTTTGAGGGTAGCAATCATTGGGGCTGAAGCATTAAAGGGAACCAAAGGAGAGAATGGCTGCTGCAGCCGAACCAATAAAATGATGCGTTTTACGTAGTGAGGTAGTTTTCCTAACTCATCGCACCCTGCGTGTCTGAACTGTTACTTTTCTCAGAATGGGAGTAAGCCTACTTTTGTGCTTAATTATTCTTCCAGTAGGAACATAATTACGGGTTTCACGAAATTTAACCCGCTAGTTTTCATTTTTCAACTGGTTTGTGTTGCACATGCACAGAACTAATGATTGCTTATTAAATTGATTTAATACCGCTTTTTTGTCGGAAAGAACCATCTTTCCTTCACCATTAACTACGTTATGTGGAATTTTGGATTCTCTACACTTAATGTTGAACTACTTTTCCAGATACGTTGGATAAGAAAGGAAGTCGCATACTGTAGAAATAAGAAGAATGAAGGAAAGATCTATAGCCACAGCCCTCCTCAACGGTTAGGGTTTTTTCATTAATGATTCTAACAAGGTCTTACTACATGACTAATTAAAGGGGAATAACCTATGTAATAAACTATGAAATCAAAGAAGGGCTTGTGCTTATGAAACCAGTCTACTGAACCAGTTGGCCATTGTTCTAACAGTCTGTATCCGGTAACATGAATAAGGTACCCGGTCATGATCATTTACCTTAAATATTCAATACGTTTAAGATGTAAACTATTCTTTAAATCAGCATCAAACGCTTAGTTGCATAACACAAAACAAAGACCTTAATAGACAATACAGACTCCGTTCTCACTATTG
>JAAAKM020006971.1:149261251-149274440 GCA_010016025.2 Alatinidae sp. Z8VKAUB7J3 | reverse complement strand
GTGTAATGCAAGGCTTCTTACCTATCGTGCTTTCACAAAACTTTTCAGCTGCGACCTCTGGTGCCAGATTGGCACCCATGAGCACACTGGTTGGGATTCCGAGTGAATTATGAATAACTTCTGACATACTTTCTAAACCAACACTCGTATGACTGAGACCCTAGGAAAATAATGTAAAATAAATTTAGAGAGTAACTATCAATCTACTGTGTTAAATGTGCAAAACGAGTGAGTTATGAAAGTGGCAAAATCGTCTTCAAGATTGACACTATAAGCTCCACTTGGCAATCTTTCCTAATTCAAAATGGGTGGAAGCCTATGTTTTGGGGAAAAAGGTTGTTGTAAGTAAAAGGAATATTGTTTCAGTAACTGAGATGATGGGAGATACAATCTGCAATAAGATTAAGGAGAATACAAATGAGAACAACATGTCTCACTAATAAAGTTCTGTGCTGACCACATATACACCAGTGAACTCAGTCAGCACATACTTTACAATGACTGAAGTGGGATTGTTGAGAAACAACAGACTGCATATGTATCCTTTTCCAATTCAAAGCACCTGAAAAAATATTTAATGCATTCTTCTTTGGTGCCTTTAGTATAACCATACTATTGCCTAATGAAAAAAAGGCAACTGTATCTGAACCCAATTACAGTCACTTACTACAAACATTTTACAAGTCAGTACAGAATACTCACGTAGGCCTGACATATAGGATTTTTGTTTGGAAGGTTTCACTCCAAAGTGATACTCCAAAAGGCAGTTTTGATGACTTAAAAGGAGGCATTTTCAGGGCATTCCCTTTGTCATGCTAATTGTAGAAAAGGGTAGAATAATCTGGAGGTAGATATTCTGTCACACATTCATTGGTTGGAGAATGGTGAAGGTGAATATAAGGAACATTAAAAAGTGTGTACCTATGGCACTTAACACCAATGACATCTTGGAGTCACTTGCAAGACTGTCCTCACTCTGTTAGCCAGCTAATAGTTAGAGTGTGTAGTAATAGTGTGAAATCAAAAAGGTGTTTCCCAAAGTACTAGCATAACCTTGATCCTTGTATATATAGATAATAGGAGAAGATTAGTACACACTACTTTTGATTGAATGAAACTAAAATTTATTGGCAAAATGCAAACAGTACTGCAGTTTGTTATTGAACACATAAGGTGTATTAGAATATCAAATTATCTTATATCATAACCTTACCTTTATTAGTGAAATTCCAGTAGCACTTGGTTTTAGCATCCCCTTTACTTGTTTGCATATGTTATCTACAAACTAATTATGATTAAAAAATGCCATAAAAATGTGTTACATATCTTCAACATAACAAGCCATGCAAATCATGATGCAAATACATTCACACTTCACTTTGTGCTCTACTTCCTTTTACATATATATTAATGATAGGATGATAAGAAGAATTATTTCTTGTTAGGGGCATATATATTACAAGAGGCATTGGACAGAATATAATACTTTTAGAAGAAACAACAAATATGTTAAAGAAAGCTCATCTTTCGACCTAACAAGATCTTATTCAAACCCAACAAGGTCACAAAATTTCGTGACTCAAGTTTCTCCCGATATGTCTTTTTGGAATTCCACCTTCTTGGACATGTTTCCCCCAAATCTATTACATTTAATCCACATATTTTTGTTGGCATACATACACCAGCAGAGCAATGAAGATAGAAGGGGCATTTTACCCCAATACTCTCCGATCAATACATAACAAATGAGATCCTCCTTGTACGAAATACAATTGTGAAAAAGTATTATCTTACATATGTCACTTTGATACTTTTCAACAGTTAAAAAAATGAATTATCTTTCTCAGAACCTAATCACATGGTATAACAATAGCACTACCTAATCACAGGTCATAACAAAGTTTGGGATGGCATTTTTGACTTGCACAGTCTCATATAAAGCCACAGATAGAGTGATCTACTGGTAAACCATATGAATGAACTGCTCACGAATTTTTGTGAACAAAACTTACACAGCTAAGTATCTCATGTCTTTCACATTTTCCATACATATGTACTGAAAAAGGTCATACAGGTTGGACTACCAAATGCCAGTGTAGCAAGTACAATTCATTTGGCAAACAGGGTTCAAAGATAACTTTCCTTATACAGATGAAGTAAATAGGGCCTACATCAACTTGTTGCACTAAGGATCAGGTTAGCATCCAGAGTCTAATATGACATTTAAAAAGATACATGGGAAATTAAAGATAAAAGTTAACTAAAACATTTCAAAAAAGAACAGAAGTAAATAAAAGATCAATGAGGAGGAAGAAGAAAACAAGGATAATAAGGATAACAAGAAACCATCCCAAAAGACGTTGGTTAATGAAAATAGGCCTTTAAATATCATGTATTTATCAGTAATGATCATACCTGATGTGGAACAACAAATATCAGTACATCTGCATCTTTACAACATTCTTTGATATCTGGAACTGCTACCTATATGAAACAAAGAAAGTGGCAATAAAAGCAAGTATTCTGTCACAACTGGGTCGATGTTAATTATAAACAACTTGCAACTGCACACCATGCTTACCTCTCATACTTTAATTTGATAAGGTTTAAGAAAGATTGTGACATTTGTGGTCAAAAAGAAATAACTTGAAGGAGAGAGATTATCTAAATTTACAACAATAAAAGTAAAAAACAAAAATATTTTCTAAATTTTAGCATAGCGTACCAATCTCTTAAACACATTTTAAAATGTATTTAGTTTTATATCTGCGAACCAACTGATTGGTGGGTTTAGCCATAAGTCAAATACCAGTGGAGTGGGCTGTGCTTGGAATATATATACAACACTTCATTTACAGATGCCCTTTGGCTAAAGTTACACATATCTTTACAACTGGCAATTCAGAGAATTATATTGCAAACTCTGGACAGTATGTAGAAGGTAACTTGACTATGCACTCAAATGTAATGGTCCATATCAGCACTTACTTTGAATAATTACTTATGTACATATGCTGATTTCTTGTCTTGCATTTGGTATCCATCTGGTACTCCTCAACTAAGGCTAAGCATTTTTCATTGCATGCTGTCTTTCACAAGTTCTTGTTGGTGTTCATTGATAAGAAACATGTTTTCAAGATAATTTGAAGCTAAATAGTTCTTGGTCTACACCTGGACTTGGCAAACTTGAATACACAGCCCACCAATTTAGATATACCTGATGTAATTTTTCAATATATACATGTTGCATATGAATACATATTTTAAAAGTTAATTTAGCATTAACTCTACTCTAATAAAAATGGGGGCATGTACCATTTAAATACGAGTGTTACAAAAGCAAAGTTTTGTACACATGCCTAAGGTTACCAATCACTAATCTACAGATAATGGCCTGAGATTCAAACTCTGTTTATCAGGTCCAAAACTAATCCCCTGTTCTATATACATGTGCATGTGATAATGAGCACACATCCGCTTGATTAATGTATAATATTAAGTATTGACTGGTACAATATATAAGAAAGTAAATTAGTGATGCCTGTTATATAATAATTATCAAATGTTTTTTATATCTATTCAAAACACTGAAGGCAAACTTACGATATTTTCTGGAAGTGTGTATCCTGGTAGGTAGCGGACATTTTCATGTTGCTCATTGATAATTTCTGTTAGCTTTTTGCCATTAATCATTTCTTCATAAACGTACATGTTGACCTTTTCTGCAAACCTTTGACATCTCTTGACGTTATTTCCAACAATTCGAGCAATAGCACATCCCCTTATCATCATCATCATCATCATCATCATCATCATCATCATCATCATCATCATCATCATCATCATCATCATTGTCGTCATCTTCATCGTCATCATCGTCGTCGTCCTCCTCGTCATCGTCAACACCGTCATCGCCATTATTACTATCATCAATATCGTCATCCTCCTCCTCTCCCTCTCACTCATTGCCATCGTCACCCAACCATGATCATGATCGTGATTATCATGATGATGATAATGATGATGATGGCTATACTACTGATGGCCCCTTAAAAAGGGAGAAAATACCCTAAAAGGGACTGGGTACGATTAACAAGATCATTGGACAATTGAAGAATTAGTTTTTATCGCGGTTTCTACTGGCAGACTATTACATGTTACGTATTCGCATGATGCTTGTTTATGGTAGATGTAAGATCCTGATTGTGCTGGAAGCAGTTTTACCTTTTCAAGATTTCGTTGTATTATTGGCTTTAAACTAGTGCTCAGTGCTGGGCCCGTTGAATTAGATATCTCTGGAAGCACGATGGATACTCAAATGTCTTTAAAGGTCGTAGATCTCACCCCTTTTGGGAGTATAAACATGCTACACGTCATAGTACAAGAGTGATACATCCGCCCTGAATTTTAAAAAATGTCGTTAGGTGAACCACAAGTTAATATCAACACATCAGTTGCCAAACTGACTGTAAAATTTCCAGATGCACGAACTGATTCACGATATAAGATCAAGCAGCCACAGACCGCTGGTATGACATTTATCCATTCCATGTGCGGGGTGAATAGATAAGGCATCTATGCCCTCTGTTTGTTCGGCATACCACAAGCCGAAGAGCAGATCCGTTTTACGTCAGTTGTGGAGGACATAGCACGGGTTAGAAACCTATAAAAGCCCCATGTACATGGCCCCCTGCTTAGCCCCTGTCAAACGGGGTTGTACAGCGTAAAACCGCATCGTAGAAACCGTGAGTCGGGAGACACGCTTCTGCAAACTCAGGAAGAAGCCATTGATACCGCAGGTAAAATGTAGTAGAGTATGAGCTATTTGGGTTGGGTGCTCCAATATGAATTTTTGAAAAGGAGAAATCATGTACCGGTACTGTAAAAGAAAAGAGAATTTTATAGGGAATGATTCTGTTTGTAGCATTGATTGCCTATTTGTCGATTCGAGCGTATGCGTCAGGCGACTGTCAGAATAGTTTCTAACTTTGCAGCTGTAGTCGAAAGTATATCCAACTAAAGCAGCTAAATTTTTTAAAGTGGTTAGGTTTCAGACTCCCATCACCATTATTTATCTGGGTACCCATGCACGCCCCCATTCCATATTTTCCGTTGAACTCACTATAGAGAAGCCCATATGTTTGAATTGTTTGAATAAAGACAACGTACAAATTCTGTAACATGACTACCAAGACAACATAAAAATGAGAACTTGCAGACATCTCCCACCCCTCCCCTCCCCTCGTGTCCAAAAAAGATGCTTGACTTTCTCTTATTTGTAATATCATTATGTCTCAGAAGATAAACAAGCGACACGTTTGGTCTTTGCCCGTTTGATTGGCATGGTAGTTATTTGCACACTGAACATTGTTGTTATGACACACACGATGATGCAGACATTAAACTTCCAATTCGTCATTAATGGATCAGGCCAAGTCAATTCTTTAATCATTAGTTTACTATTGACGCTCCTTATCTGGAATTGGAATGTCGGCCCCTTGTTATGTCACGTATGAAACACCGTTTTCCAGGAAGACCATCCTACGCTAAATCTTATTCATGTTGTGCTACATTTATAACTAGTTCCTTGATGCAGTTATTAAAATGGTGCCTACTCAAAAACACGATTGTGGGACAATTTGATACCATTATCGATCCATTCCTGACTAAAATCTGTTGTTGATATACCATCCTATGGATTCTAATATTTAATTAGAAGTAAAGAGACACGTGTGCGGTTGGTTGGCATCGGGCACTTTGTCAGTTCCGGGTAATATGATGCGTTCATTTCATCAAATCGCTGAGTTAATTACTTTATTGTGGCCGATTTAGTCACCCAGTGCAATTATATGTACCACATCTTAGCGCTGTGGTGACTACTAGTGGCGTTTATTTTCTTAAATATCACTAGCAAGCAATAGTCAACATTAAAACAGCAAGGGGTCATGATTTATAGCGGCTCGCCTTCGACTTATGACCGCGGAGATTAGTTGAAGTGTGTCATTTAATGTTATTGTTATCATAGTGTTTTGACGTCACAGAACGCATGCTGAGTACGGAGAGCATGACCACAGTGGTTACTATGGGCTGTCTTGTAATATCGTCGGTGGTTTTAACTTAACGTTTCGTGATTAGTTACAGTGTTGCAGCACGAACTACACCACTTCCCTATGGTCTTTCTATTTAAATTGTATTGGATTAACCAGTGGGCGAGAGGATGATCCCTGTTTCGGGGAGCGGTGAGACATCAGTTTTCACATTTCATGGCCAAACGCCTTTAAGTTGTTTTAGGTCTAAATGGGATGATTCCCCTATATCCGTCCTCCTCTCTCCTTTGTTACTTCACTCATTGTTTACATAAAAGGCACGTCGTGCATCACATTCAGTCAATAGAGTACTTCATGTGTGACGGCAGAGTTTAATGAATTTCAAAAGTTTGATAATATTTTACACTCTTTTGCATTCTTTATGTTGATGTATATAACCTGTGCAAATACCTTTAAAGCAGTCGTCGAGATACGCCCTAAAAAAAATTTGAATCGTGTCTACCAAAACCTTGTTATTTTATCCCAGTTCAGGATTTTATGAACTGGGCGAAATTGACGGTGTTTCCTTAAGATCTCTTGCAAATTCAATCGGTCGTTTCTCCTTGATGATACGGTATTTCATCGCGAGTATTTTGTTCACAGGCATTTGGCGGCAGGGTCATCACTTTGATGTCTTTTATTTGCGATTCCTCCATAAAGAGTTTATGTGTGACGTCATCAGTTTAGTGCTCTATCAGTTGTTGTTGAAAATTTGAACTCTTACTAGCCTCGCCCCGCCCCACCCCTTTGACCTGATCTGCTTGACATTGATAAAGATCTCGAGTTACTGAGTAAGTAGAAGGAGCTGTGACCACTATCAGACCCTTGATCGATTTCTAATACAGTTTGAAAAGATTGTGTAGAAGAAGACAAGTGAGTTTGGTTCAGAAGGTCACCATTTCATACAACGAGTAAACAGATACCTTCTTTGAGTTAAGAGTTCGTGCATGATTCTTTTAATCTTGTTTGTTGCCGCACCGATAAACAATTGCATCAAACGTTGTTTATGTTTTCCCTTTAATTTCAGCTAAGATTTATTGTTATCGAACTTATCACGTCGAGTAGTGACAGAACTTATTTATTACAGACGATCCTAACACTCATGGCTTGCTTCTCTGCCTGTAGCCCAAATTGGAGTGTGTCGCACTTCGATGTCCAACAACCCAATCAGTTGTTTAGTAGTGAACCTATTTGGCTATATCTTTAAGGTAGTTTCGTTGATTGGACTACTGCTTACAACGGGTTTTGACTGAGAGACTACTAAATAAGAAAGGGGTATTAGAAAGTTAGTTGAACCACTGCTTATAGATGAGGGCGTATGCTCTTACAAAATTGACAATATTACCAGAAACGTTATGTTACCTTATGCCTGGTAGAATCATCTTACGAATCTTGCGGTAACTTCAGGAAATTGAATATTCTTTTAAGTTGCAAACCTCTATTTGAGTAATTGAAGTTCATTTTTAAACGTCACCACTTGTTTTGGATTAATTCACTCGTAATTGATGCACCCCTTTGCAGTTGGCAACCAGGGTAAGGTGGGCGTTAAACGAAGGAACTTAGAAGCCCAATTTGTAAGCGCCATGTGATGTCATCAACATATATCGTCATGCAGTAGAAACAAGGGTAAAATCTACCAAGAACATTTATTTGATACATCTTACGATCTTTAAGTAGCTTTCATATTTTATTATCAGTACTCCACGTTTATTATGAGCTGTACTGAAGCAATTATCGCAGAACTTATGCGGACTAAAAGTTAGCATACGGGAAAAACTTAAAAACTAGCGAATAAAAAAACTTTATCAGAAAAACCAGCAACCATAACTTTCATAGTTACAAATAGTTTTGTTTGTTAAGGTTAGTTATTGTGGGAACAGTTGAGTCAAGGGGGAACAGCAGAAGAAATCACTAGATTTGTATGAAGTTTGAATTTAATACGAAGGAAGCATAAAGAAGGAAAACAACTATAGCGACGTCCTAGTGTATATTCTATCGTTTTATAAGTTATGTTAGGAGTGGCTGTTATCATTTCCCGTCATTTTTTCGTCCCTCCGTTTAATTTTATACCCACATGATGAAGGTAGGGGACATGCTACGAATTCACCAAAGACTTCGCAATTTTCTTATGAAGAAGTCGACATTTTTTATTAAGCCATCACTATAAGACTTTGATATTTAAAGCTTTGACATGTCGAAAAAGAAATATGACGAGACATCGCCTCCATGGCAGTAAATAACCAGCCCAATGCTCGTTAACACTTGTTTTCAACGTCTTGAAGCAACATAGCATTTTCAGGATTCATTTGTAGCCTCCATACCTCTGGTGTACTCGCTACTGCATCTTTACAGCAAACCCGTACTTAACAGATCGAATCTGTAGATTTGCGTGCACCTGCCTTAAATGTTTCCAATGGCTTCGTTTATTGCGCAGTGAGGGCGCTGTTCGTAGCCTGATCTTCCTTATTTGAAGGAAAGACATATCTACAGTCATCGCAGTTTCTCGTCGCGTAAAAAAGAGACCGACTTAAAATACGGTCAAGGAGTAACTCAGGTATCTGTTTACGAGGCAATTGTAGATGGGGACTGTAACTACAACATGTAATTCAGTAATTATAAAGAAGAAAACGTCGGCCTGTTCAAGTTTCAAATTTTGTGTAAACAATTTATGATGATGCAGGAAACCTAAGGAGTTGAGTGACGTCACCGAGAAAAGCATGGAAAGCGTAACTGTTTCGATTGTTTTCCTACGTGCTTAGTGATTTTTATTAGGACAAAAGTATTTGCTTGTTTGTTTTTGTTTAAATGGGTGTTCCGAGGGGAATTTCTGTTATTTTTAAAGGTATAATTACGTACAGATTTTATGAATTATTTGTACTAAAAGACATGCTTTGCTATCAAAAAATTAAATGAAGCAATTTTTCAGCTGAAATATTGTCATGTTATGGATGATTTTCTTATGGGTTGTTTGGCTGCGATTTTTTGTTCATGATTTGTTTCGCGGTTGTTCTGAGCTTTTACCCCTGACTCTTTGTAGGAAAAGTTGTCCTCGTTTTGACGACAAAAACTATGTACATTAGTAGAATTGAACGCATGATTCTTAACAGGTACCTTTCATAAAGCAGTACCAAAGTGTGAACATACCAATTAAAAGGAACTGGTCTTTAATTAAACTGATTTAGACAAACCGACAATTTTTCAGGATTTCTCCATAGTGACTCAGAATTTTTAAATGTAACACGCCGCTTTATATTTTCAATGCCAATGACGCACGGATATTGAGATATTGTTGTTTACTAGGAGCACGTGATCTTTGACGTTACCTCGTGCACAGAAGTTGTTTAAGTTTACTCAGGTTTTCTCGATGTTTTTAGTTCTTGGAGGCGGTTGGATGATCGAGGTGAGGCAGGTAATGGCCATTACATAACGTGGTGCAGTCGAGGTTTTTATATTTAGACTGACGAGTCTAGTGTAATCGGTCGTGCATGAGCGTAAGTCCATTAATGACTTGGGTATTACGAGTAACAGGGTTGAAGGGAATACGCCAGTAAACCACATGCTAGGACGGCCTTGGTTACGCAGTGGCAACGAGATGCCCAGCACAGTATTTTCTACGAGATGATGAACTCATTTTAACAGATTTAGACTTATCACCTAAAAAGGACTCCTTTGACCAAGTATACTTGTAAGTTCATTTGATTGATCAAAAATCTTTAACATATCTTGAGTGATACCTCCAATAGTATAGACATTTTTGCAGCAGCAATAAGAAAACACTGTACTAAAAGCGCCGTTGCCACCACGTAACCAAGGTCGTTATAGCCTAACGAGCATTTCCGGTTTAATCGCGTATGGTGCACATTAAAACGACCTTTCCACCAATTTTCCACCTCCTCACCCCAGTTTACTTTAGGTTGAATAAATTAGTAAGATTATATCCAATTACTCTGCAGGCGTACATCGATGGCGGTTTTACAGACAACCTACCTCAGCATTTCAGTGGCACTACCATAACAGTCTCGCCCTTCTCAGGTGAAAGTGACATCTGCCCGGATGACTCGAACGAAAGCCAGACCCACTTTGATCTCCGTAACACCAGCGTAAAGTTCACGTCGCAAAATCTCTATCGGATGTCGCGAGCGTTCTTTCCGCCGGCACCTGATGTCCTGTCCGACATGTGTCGACAGGGGTTTAAGGATGCCTTGAAGTACCTTCATATACACTGTAAGTAACTTAGTTATTTAACACCATTGTCGTTCTTTGTAACTGTAGACATGGACTTCCTTAGGATTTTTTTTCAAGACAAGGAGACTGGATTCAAATTTATTTTTTCACATTCCACAAAGGTGCTTTTGTTCATTGTGTGGAAAGGGGTGCTTCGTGTTGATATGCATATTTTGCTGTGAATGTGGCACAATGTTTGTCACAATCAATTTCAATTTTGATAAAGATAAGAAGTGGTAAGGGCAGAAATTGAGATTTGGCAAATCCTGGGGGGCATGGCCCCAGCTGTCTGGATAGGTTTTGGTGTCAGGTTTGGTGTCCTGTTTCAAAGTGATTTGGATTGTCTGGACATTGCTATTGTTTTGTGTACTTGAAATGATCAGAAATAATAATTGATGACGTCATTGGGTTTCATCAACGTCTCATTGTGAAACAGAGTAACTGGAGCAGCAAGTGTATTGAAGAGCCTGAAAGATAACAGTACCATACTCAAAGTGTATCGGTTATGTTTTGGTAGCACTTTCACCAGCGGAGCAACATCAGAACTAAAGTTTTACCGGATAGCATAGGTACCGGGTACGTGAGAGGCCCTATCTGGTGTTAAAGCAATCGAGTACCGTGTAAATGGGACCAATGTTGAATTACAACCTATCTGTAATATGAAACAGTTGTAGTCTTTGTTTTGAGCTCAGATTTCGTGCAGTCAGTGTGGGCAAATACCGGCAACAAGGCACTTTAATCTGATTAAAACGTCCATTCGAATCATTTCAAGAATTTTGACTTCACGGAAGGACGCGGAAACTTCACTGAAAGGTTTGCAATGACGTTTCTACGTCTTCCGCATGTCGTAATGTCATGTGTTGTTTCACATAAAGACATCTGATCTCTTCATCAAGTGAAATGTGAGCAGATTCTCTGATAACATCGACTGAGTGTGTTTTGCAATGTGTCCCATATCAGCTGACAGCGTTTTAGTTTCCATCTAGTTAAAGGAAACACATTTGCTAGTCGCTTGATTACAGTATATGCGACACGAATGCCATCAGGGAGCTGCACTGAGGGATTGCTGCGCTACCGCTAGTTAAGAAGGCAACGCCTTTCGGGTTGTATTAGAGCAGAAAGTACTGAATTAATTCCGGATCAGGACGTCTGGTGGTGAGCACTGTGAGATTGCTACTCCAAGATTAGACGCTTCTGGGTTGTACGACAGCAGAAAGCTCTGCAAGAAATCCATGCCGGGACGTCTTGTGGTGACGTGTTTACTTTCACCCACATCGAGGATTCGCGTTACATGAAGTAGTATTATATCTGGCTGCAGAGGATTTAAATCAAGGTACTTGCCAGACTAGCTTATCAGGAAGGTCTTCACAATTCACGGAAGAGGGCTTTTCAATTGTACAATAATTGTTTGGTGCGATGGGTTATAGAGTGAGACGCCGACATCGAAGACCAAAAGGTAACACTAAGTGAGAATGTGTCAAATCTGTAGTTAACTTTCTGAGGTCTTTTTTTTGGTACTTACTACAAGTACTTGCCCCGTTAAACGAGTTTCAGCTTGTTATGTTTCCTTGTTCGAAGAGATTGGGGTGTCGGGGTCATCTTTATGCGAAGAGCAGCTTGTATGCACGTTTTTGTTGGCGAGTATTTTTGCTTATTTTCAATATTTGCCCAGGAAAATTGTAGTTGTAAAATGTTTAAGATCGTATTGACACTGTGGTGTCATTTTTTATACCAAGCACCCATTGTCAGGGACGGGGAGAGGTAAGGCGGATTGGGGGTGGGGGGTAAGTAGGCTGGGTTCAAATTTATTTTTTACATTCCACTAAGGTACCTTTGGTTATTGTTTGGAAAGGAATGTTTCGTGTCGATATGCATATCTTTTGGTTATTGTTTTGAAAGGAATGTTTCGTGTCGATATGCATATCTTGCTGTAAATGTGACACAATGTCTGTAGCAATCAATTTCAATTTTTATAAAGCTGCAAATGGTCACGGAAAAGTTGAGATTTGGCGAATCTTTGGGGGGCATGCCCCCTCTTCCCCATTATTGCTTTTTTTATACAGACGATCAACGGGATCTAAGAGTCAATTGCCTTTTGGGGAAAGGGGGCAGTCGGTCTGAGTATGGGATGACCTCCCTCCCAACAACTGCTTTCCACGACCTGACCGGAATACAACCCATACCCGCTCTGTTAACCACATTGAAGAATTCTAAAATATTTCACCAGTATTATATAAGATTTCAGAGGTTAACCAGGATTATTAACTTTATTGTGATTTGAATTTCAATCTTGATGCTGTCGAATTGAGCGTGCCTGCTGTACTGGTTTGCGTAAGGAGCCGGTTCGTTTACAGTTATAAATGATCATATAGCAGAAAGATCACAACTCTAGAAATAGGGTTAAATATAGAAACAGGAACTGTTATTGAAACGGACGTCAAACGTTTGCGGATTAGCAAAGCTGACAATTAGCGGATGATTCCGTAGCAGTATATTTGTATTAAATCGGGGCTTTCCAGATGAACGGTTCACCCGGTTTTGTTTCTTATTTTCGAAAGTGGATCTTTATATTGGAAGGCTGTTTTAAAATCTGCGAGCCTTTGATTTTCTTTCTAAAACAAAGCTTCGAGAACAGGGAGGTCAAAGAAAATACGGACCCGAACATAGGGAGTCAGGAAGGAAAATAATGCGCTTGAGAGGCCCCGCACTGTGACTCTGACGATGCCCCTGGTATTATTTTAGAACCTTGTTTCAACTGATGGAAATTGCGCATCATGCCAACGGACTCGATTTTCTTCGAGTTATCGACGACCATTGACAATAAGGACTATAGCATATATCATTAAGCATTCCCCATAAATATGTATTGTTTCAATAGA
>JAAAKM020006971.1:149250233-149261151 GCA_010016025.2 Alatinidae sp. Z8VKAUB7J3 | reverse complement strand
TCTTGTGTGATACGTCCAATAGCTTAGAAAATTTTGAAGCGGCATTTAGCAAAGATTCTGTCATGCGTGTCGTTGCTGCCACGTAACCAAGGACGTTATGGCCCAGCAAGCGTTCCTGGTTTAGAAGCGTATTCACTTCAGTATTTACATTGTAGAATGCTCTTATTGTTCGTCCAACTTATGCCTTCCCATTCTTAAGATGCTCATTCTCTGTGCTATGCCCCCTATCAAACAGAATAGATGTATGCGATGATTCTCCCGCTTTTCATGCGCCTGATTCCAATCTTCACTGTATACATTTGCCCTGCCCCCACACGAAAGAGCATTTCTTGGCCCATCTGCTTCAAAGCGACGAACCTATTGACACAGCTGAGCTCAACCTTATCAATAATGGATAAGACCGTTGGCACGAGGTATTGTCAGGAAAGTATAAACTTTGCAGCGAGAGAAATCGCGTTAGGCACAATGACAACGCTCCGATAGTTACCACTGTCCCCAATTTTGACTTTATCTTGGTTGGATTTGTTTAAACATCCGATCGTCTCCAAGCTACGAGCTAAACCAGAATACCCGCTTTATGTTTTTCTAAGATCTCTGGAAGCACTTTCTGTTGGCTGTTGAAAGTTAAGCGGAGAATTTCCTTTATTTGTAGTTTTGCAAGGAACGAAAGAACTGATCGGAGAATGTGATTTGATGTCGTGGTATATGATCAAGGTATTTCTTCGCATTGTTCGGTGGTTGGCCAAACCATGCATATACACCGTGCAAAACCTTGGATGTTTTGCAAATGAAATGTAAGTACTGTTTGTTGGCTTGTTTTACATGGGCCTTACAATTGTAAAAAATATTGCTTTTTACTGACTATGTGGCGCGTTTAATTTGTTGTTTTACCGTGGGAACGGGGGCCGTAGAAGAACGAAGGGCCATAGAAGAACGACTTGCCCCTGATCCTGCAACTTAAAAAAGTGGTTCATGAAATTAGAAGTGAGTATTTGGGAACTGTTAGTATGGAGCCGACTTTTACGTGCTACCCTAGACATTTCAGTTCTTAGTACCATTCCACGGTTTCTTCCAAAGGGGCTTACCAAAAACTTCGTTCTTCTACGGCACCCCTTATACAAAGCCTTTCCTGCGTTGCCCTCTTGATTTATATGTAATTTGGCTGGTTTTTCTTTTATTTCATCTGCCATCAAAATATCGCATCTACTGATAGGCTGTGTGCTTTGACACTGCCACATGTAACTATATCCCAATATGGGAAAGCACTCGTCAAGCTTGAAAGAGAATTGAACCAAGTCGGAATGTATGACCTCGGGAAAAAGCGACGTACTCCTCTGGGATCATGCATGAGGAAATGCTTTTAAAAATGAAGGGGATCATCTTGTGGTTCATTTCTGATGATAAATTTAACAGAAGTGTGCAATACTGAGCTTATTCCATCACTTGTTATTTGCCAGAGCGGTATGATTTGCAGGAAAATGGGTTGTTTTAGGGCTATAAGTGGTAAACCAAATCGTAAATTCTTTTGTCTTTAGGAAACAGGTGGGCTATCATTATTGTACGCATTGCCAATTTACGTGACGGAGTCAGTACGATTACTTGCTTGAAAAAGAGAAACTTTTTTGACATCGTTGTCTTTGGATTTTATCTTTCTGTGTAAAGCCATACAATTCTCTGTTGATATGATCTCCGATTTATTGTTTTAAGAGATGAAATTGATAATGCAGGTTACTGTAGATATTGCGTTTATAATATCTGATTGGTACATTAGCGTAAGTGAGAATACCCTCTTGCACATCATTAACCAATGCTGTGTGCGACTGTCGCAAGTAAAGTGTCTTTGCCCAAGTCGGGGCCATGGCAACCCGGAGAGAGGGCATCAGTTCCTCCCTCTAAAATTCCCTTAATGGATACGAGCTTTATGAACCTTATAGAAGGATTCTGAGATACAAAGAGGTCTAGAATTTCAACAGCGGGTATGAAGTTTGTCAACTTGAAAGTAAAGATTTGAAAACTTTCTGAGATATCTAAGGAAACCTGTCTAAAGTTAGGTCACCTGAGCTCCAGAAACATCGCGCCTGTGCTTTATTTCTAAATTACCTCACCTGCTACCCATTCAAGAGTTCGGTAGCTGATGCTGCTCCCCCCCCCCCCCCTCCTCCCCCTCCCCTCCCCCGGCGAAATCCGATACCCCATATTCAAAAACTCATACCATAAACCCGTACGTAACTGGCCGTTTTGCATGATTTCCACAAAATCAACCAGGCCGAAGGGGACGTCCAGCGCCAACCCCAGCGATGCGTTAAACTCCTCAGAGCCTACGTGGGCATATCCCGTCAAACCACCCTGTTTGCGGTAATGCTCGAAGTGCCGATGGTAAAGAAAGTAGCTATCGCGGCGTTGTATGGGCGACAGGATATTCAGGGAAATGGTGTGTCCTCGCAGCGCCGTACGTGGTGCTTCAATACCCGGGACTATAGAATACATGCCCTCTTCGTAACGCCCTTCTTTTCCCCATCCGTACTGCAAAAAATGATCGCGGCCGGGGTTGTTCATTTGCAGAAGGTTGGACAGATGTACGTCCTCGGCCTGCAGGAATTTTGCTATCCGGGCGTTCTCCTGTGCCCTGCGCTCTATATGTATATGCACATCTCCGGAATACCATCCCTGCGCGGGCATATCGGCCCACCGCGGTACTTGAATGTCGAGTTTTTGCGAGTGCCCCGCATCTACCCTGAAGTTTCTCACAACCAGTCTGTACTCGGGGCCCTTGGAGGCTACCAGCGTGTAATCGCCGGCGGCCAGCTCCGCTCGGTAGTGGCCATCGCTATAAAACACCCTGCGATTGCCCACCGGCCAGGGTTGCTTCGGTGACACAAAGGTACGTAGTTCCAGGTTTCTTATTTCATCATCGTAATACCGAATGGCCAGGCTATCGGCACCGGGAAGAATTGCCCGGCCCGCTTCGTCATAGATGCCCAGGCGCACCGCCGTGGGGTTTCCCGTGACCGCATCCAGCGTTCGAATCGTCACTTTTCCCTTGGCCTTGACCGACATGGCCGATTCGCTCCGGCGTATTTTGAGATCGCACAGGGTAAAGTCCGCCGGTTCATTCTGCCGGTCCGGTAACAGGGTACCCAGGGCAACGAGAGCAAGATCGGTCTGCGCCATACCACGATTCACAAAGCGCGCTCGTTGCAGATCGATCCTGACTTGCCGCCAACGCCCTTTTTCATTTTTCACCACCGGTATGGTACCTGTCGCATCACCGGCACCGGCACGATCATAGCCGTAGACCAAGGTGCTGCTCCGGCTGGCGTCTATCAGCAATTCCAGGGAGACCCTTTGGTCGATGTCGTAGGCAAATTCATCCGCCACATCAAACGCCAGAAAATTCGCTTTGATACATTGACGCCCGTCGATACGGGCCAGTTGCGGCGGCGAACGGCGAAAGAATGAGGAAAGCCCGAAGGAATCCGGATAACCCGCCGTCAAGGTGCGTTCGATATGTTCGGCGGGCCAGTCGAGTGTTTGTATACCACGAGGGTTTGAGCTTTGATGCGCCCCTTCGTGGGCGGTCGTATCCCAGGTAAAAAAAACGGCAAATACCAGGATCGACAGCGGTCCAAATTTGCAGAATGTCTCGTCGTATATTGTCACAATCCCCCCGTTCGCAATGAAAAACAAGCTGTTTACAGTGCCCTATTAAACGTTGTTTTTCAGGCGGCGCCTAGCCGCAAAGGGGGATATAAATTATTGTATTTAATTACTTTTTTTAATGGGAGATGCGGGGCATTACCGACCGGGGCTCAACCCCTCATCTCCCGGTTCGCGCTAGGAGTAATATCCCATGACAGCCTTGACTTCGAGAAACTCCTCCAGTCCGTACTCGCCCCATTCGCGGCCGTTACCGGACTGCTTGTAACCACCGAACGGCGCCGCGATATCGGTTTGCGCGCCGTTCAGGTGTACCATACCGGTACGCAGACGGGCGGCTACGCTTCGCGCGTGCTCGATATCACCGGAAGAAACATACCCGGATAGGCCATAGGGCGTATCGTTGGCAATACGCACGGCATCTTCTTCATCGTCGTAGGGGATGATGGCCAATACCGGCCCAAAGACCTCCTCCCGGGCAATCAGCATGTCATTGGTCACGTTGGCAAAAATGGTGGGCTTAACATAATACCCCTGATCCAAACCCTCCGGCCGTTCCGCGCCTCCGCAGGCCAATTGACTGCCCTCTGCCACGGCCCGCTGCACCAGGTCCACCACCTTGCCGTACTGAATATCACTGGCCAGGGGGCCGATGGTTGTGCTTTCGGACTTGGTATCGCCCAGCTCAATTGCCTTTGCCGTGTTCACCGCAATTTCGACGGCTTCGTCATGGCGGCTCCTGGGCACCAACATACGGGTCGGCGCATTGCAGGATTGGCCGGTGTTGTTCATGCAGGCATCCACACCCTGGCTGACGGCGCCGGCAAAGTCGGCATCTTCCAGGATGATATTGGCGGATTTTCCACCGAGTTCCTGCGATACCCGCTTAACGGTGTCAGCCGCCGCCTTGGCGATAAGGGAACCGGCACGGGTGGAGCCGGTAAAGGACACCATATCCACTTCAGGGTGTGCCGACAGGGGCGCGCCCACATCCGGGCCGTCGCCATTTACCATATTGTAGACACCCGCCGGCACGCCCGCTTCATCCACTATTCGGCTAAACAGGTAACCGCTTAAGGGTGCAATTTCGCTGGGCTTAAGTACCATCGTACAGCCGGCAGCAATCGCCGGCGCCACCTTGCAGGCGATCTGGTTAATCGGCCAGTTCCAGGGGGTAATCATGGCACAGACACCCACCGGCTCCTTCAGTACCCGTGAGCTGCCGATATCCGACTCAAACTCAAAGTTCTTTAACGCCTTGAGCGTTGCGTACAGATGTCCCAATCCGGAGCCCGCCTGCGCCTGTTTGGCCAGGGTTATCGGCGCGCCCATCTCGTCGCTGATGTGGGCCGCCATCTCATCATAGTGCTGTTTGTAGACCTCAATCAGGCGCTCAAGAATGGCAACCCTGTCATCGCGGCTGGTTCGCGAAAAGGAATCAAAGGCGCCACGCGCCGCCTGCACCGCGGTTTCGACATCCGCTTCGTTGCCCATGCTGATGCAGCCTATTTCCGCTTCGTTGGCAGGATTGATCACCGCCAGCGTTCTTCTGTCTGTGGGCGTTACCCACTGGCCATTGATGTAAAACTGTCGATAGTCGTACATAGGAATTCCTTGGATAGATGTTGTTGATTGGTGCGCCGATAACCGCACACCGATAGTCGATGCACCAGGATACTTTTAGCTAACGCACAATACAACGGTGCGTCAGCAATTATGATACCCCATCGAGCGACAATCCTGCGCGTCAATCTTCAACCCGGCGCACAGAATAACCCCGTTTGCCGCTACCCGAATAGCTTACCCGGCATTCAGACCGGTTTTTGGTTGCTGTTGCGTTATGCAATGAATTCCACCGCCCCCCACAGCTATACCGTCAATTGCAACCTGCACAACCGTGCGCTCCGGAAAAATTCCCTGGTAAACGGCTCTTGCCCTGTCATCCGCCGACACGCCATACTTCGGCATGATGACCGCTCCATTGGCCAGGTAGCTGTTGATATAGGAAGTACAAAAGCGGTCGCTTAACATGCAGGTGCCGTGCGCATCCTCGATCAAAATGCGGTCAATGGGACGGCCTTTGGCATCGGTCTGGCCGTCCAGCACCGCGATGTTCTCCTGCATAATGTCGTACCAGGGGTGTTCGACATCGTAACTGGTTTCCATCAATACCACGCCGGGACGTACAAATTGCGCTAAACCATCGACATGCCCGTCGGTTTCCTTTTCATCAGGGTTACCCGGCAACCAGATGACTTTTTTACCGCCGAGCGTACGTAATAACTCTTTCTCCACTTCCTGTTTGCTCCAACCCGGATTCCGGTTTGTATTCAGAAAACAGGATTCGGTGGTAATGATGGTCCCTTCGCCGTCTACCGTGACGCCACCACCCTCTGCGACCAACTCCGAGGCGTATTGTCTGGCATTGGCGTGCTCCAGTATCTTCGCGCCAATCGAATCATCCTGATCGTGAGGCTGGTATTTATTACCCCAGGCATTAAAGCGCCAGATGCTGCCTGCCAGTTCACTCCGGTGGTTGATCAGGAAATTCGGGCCGGCATCCCTGGCCCATGAATCGTCAATGGGTTGCTCCAGTAGTTCGATCGCCGGGCCAAGCATTTTTTCCGCGTCGTCACGGTCGCGGGGACTGACAACCACAGTAACCGGCTCGAACCGGCAGATAGCCTGAGCGACCCGTACAAAATCATCACGGGTTTTTTTAATATCATCCCAAAACCCCTCACGGGTAGGCCACATCATCCAGCAACGCTCGTGGGGTGCCCACTCTGCGGGCATATAAAAACCCGATTCGGCAGGCGATGATTGCACTTCGGCCTTGTCCTGGGAAAGACGAGTATTTATAGTATCCATATGCTTTACAAACCTTTGTTGTTGCAGTCGATATCCGACAATTTCGGGTGGCGCGTCCTACTCCGCTGACGCCGTTTAAGTAGTAAAATCATAAGCTTGCCACTTCTGCCGTACAAACGATAAATTGTGATCCAAAGAGTGAATAATATTAATGAATAGACGTTTCGGCAGACTTCCCCCCCTGACCTCCCTGGAGGGTTTTGAAGCCTCGGCCCGCCTGAAGAGCTTCTCGCTCGCATCGGAGGAATTGAACATTACCCAATCGGCGGTTTCTCACCAGATTAAGGCATTGGAGGCATTTTTCGGCCTGCCGTTATTTAATCGCGTGGGCCGCTCGGTGGAGTTGACGGTGGCAGGCATGGATTTTCTGGAAACGGCCACCCGGGCGCTGGATTTGCTCGCTCAGGGTAAGCGGCGAATGGATTTTTACTACCGGCCGGGAGCAGTGGTCTGGGGCACTACGCCGGCCTTCGCCGGTAAATGGCTGGTACCGCGTTACAGCAGCCTCAGGGAATGGTTCCCGGATATTCAGCCCTGGCTATACACCAGCGATGAAGTGTACGACCTGAAATCCCAGGAGGTGGACCTTGCCATCTGGTTCGGCGACGGTCAGTGGAGTGGCGTTGAATCCCGTAAACTGTTTCATGACCACCTCGCGCCACTTTATGCGCCGCATACAATGCCCAGGAGTAAACAGCTAAAAAAATACCAGGACCTGGCCAATCATACGCTGCTGCACGACGAGCGCGCCGACAACTGGCTCAGTTGGTTTCATCGGGTCGGCCACCCGGAGCTTGACAACGTAACGGGGTGTAATTTCAGCGATTCCGGCCTGGCGCTGGATTGTGCCGCCGATGGTCAGGGCGTGGTTTTGGGGAGTCTGGTGATAGCGGCGGATATGGTTGCCGGGGAAAAACTGTATGAACCCTTCGATAAACGCATTATCACCGCAGATGCCTACTATCTGGTACAGCCGGCAGGCCAAACACTGCGGCCTGCCGTGGAAAAGGCAAAACAATGGCTGCTCGAGGAAGCGGAGAAATTTGCCGGGACAATGGGTTTTGCCGACCTGCCGGACACTGAAGAAAAACCGGCCGGTTAGTTATCGGCAGGCCTTTTCAATACGCCTCTGCACGATAGGTTTCCCGCCCGCCCAGCAGCGTCAGAACCACCCTGCTATCCTTTATCGTGCTCGGAGGCACTTCAAAAATATTTCTGTCCAGCACCACTAAATCAGCATACTTTCCGACTTCGATCGAGCCGGTACTTTGCTCCTGGTTCATGGCATAGGCCGCATTCAGGGTATAGGCCCTGACCGCAAACTCAACAATTTCACGTTCCGGCATGACCTGTGCAAAGATATCAATCGCATTGTGAATGGTGAAGAGGGGGTCGATACTTGCCACATCCCAATCGCTGTACAGGACAATACGAGCGCCGGTTTTTGCTATCTGCGGTAACGGGTCAAGATTCGACTCGGTATTCACATCCTTAGTAATCCTTGTACTCAATATAACGGCATCGAATGGGTAACAGCCTTTGAGAACCACAGCATCTACACGGGGTATCCAACCCCAATTTGCTGTTTGCCGTACAAGGGCAACATCATTTCAGTTTCGCGCTGTTAAAGTTACTAAACACGATCCTTGTCTTGTTTACTCGCAGGAAATAGTTACCTGTTGGGAAGCCTAACAACAAGGTCCATAGCGTAGATGAAGGCTTATTGCTAGGAGTTGTAACGTTTATTCTCCCAATACTATTTTGAAGTTTCCTCTGTCTCTTTGCTGGGGAAAACACTACTTAGCAGGCGCAACGCCACCAAGTCAAAAGTTAAGGAGGGGCGATGAGATCTGATTGAAGGTTTAGGGTTTTTCATTCCAATTGGTAATCAGATACGATTTCGCATCTTTCACACTATGATTTGACAACGGACTCTTTTCCTGCCTTCACCATTACTTCAATGTTTTCTTAAATCTCTTTGCAAGAGAAATGTATTACTTGGCAAAAGGTGCGGGATTACACCCCCATCCCCCACCCCCACCCCCGCGTGGAGCCGCTAATGCTTAGCAAAAATGGAAAGTTCAAATATGATAAAAGGTAGTGTTGGCAACAAACACAAAGCAACTAGTAAAATTTTCCCTCAAGATAAAGAGAGGAGGTTTGTCAACAGTACTCTTACTTGTCTAAGGTTCCAGCCAGTATGTACTTTCCATTAGGTGAGAATTTCACGAATGATACTGGAGGATTTTCATCGTCTAACATATAAAAACATTGTACGAAAGTTATGAGCTATCTTTCGGGTGTAACAAAATAAAACACAGCATAGAAGTATATTATCGATATAAAGAGGATTCCAAAGGGCCGCTTTCGAAAAGATTCTAGAGAAACAGTAAAAATGTCGAACCCGTGACCCACGCACAAGTCACGAGTTCACGGGTAAAAGATCGAATCCCGTTGGTGACATTTTTTCCACTTCTCTAAAAACGATCATAACAATTTAAAAATATGTTTTGTAATTAAAGTACTGTACACTCCCATGTATTGTCGGGCGTTGTTCCTATCAGCCGATGCTTTCGATAAAAATGATCGGAAGTATTCCCCTTACTTAAAAGATGGCAAGTAACTCTCAAATGTATATAGTGCTCGGCCTTATATGTCAACCTCATTCCCTAACTAATTTTAACCCTCCGTAAGGAAAGTAAAATGCTCAAAAATTACTGACTACAGAGACTTGAATTAAGAAAACACTTTTTCGTCTTCTTACCTATCAATGTTTTTAAACACTGTCCGGATGCCGTGTCCCATATACGACTGAAAGGCAAAACAAATCATGATAGTAACATGAACATTGCGCTGACAATTACTGTTCACGAAAACAAAAGTTACTGAGGAAAAATCACATTGGAGTTATTACATATAAAAATGGAAATGGAAGAATTCTCAACCTTCGATGTATACTTAGTAACTTTAAATTACTGAAGCCTAGGAAGTTTAAATAAAAAAGCTATCTATCATTATCGATACAAAACAGTTAACTAAACTAATGTCAGCTTTCTAATTGCTCGCTAAGTCCTTTAAGTGCAATCAAAAACCAAACTAGTTGATGTAAACTTTGAATACTGCCCGTTAGCAACTCACACAGAGCAATTTCAGACTGTGATAACAAAGGATGATATGAAATTGTAGAAATGCACCTGAGAATGCATTTCAAAGTACTGTCTAACGTGAACTACATACCCTTCCATTTATCACAAATTTTTAGATTTCCCGACAAAACCCAAATTTGTCATTAACTAATATAGAACTGTAATACATTTCTAACGTCTATGACCAGAGGCGTACGCAGACTTTTTGCAATAGGGGGCACCACATGAAAAGTGGATGGCTAAAAGGCATCACTTTGTGGGGTTAGGACCTCCCACAATTTTCCTGCTAAGTGTACATATTTCGTGGGACTATTTTCTAACAATATCGTATCTTTAAACACAAAAGTGTTATACTTTCTTCAAACTCGGATCATCTAAATGTTTGTGAGGCCATGAGGCAGGGTAGCATGATGCCCCCCTTAAATACGCTACTATCCATGACCAGTATCTGCCCTGCTACCGGGACGTCTGGGATCATACAAATGTTCCAAAAGCGTCTGCTCTTTGCAAAATGTCACACATCTGCAATGCAGATGTTTTTTACCCTAAGACCTCAAAATTGAATATTACAACCTACACTGTGCATATCAAACGAGGCCTATAAGAAATAACTTTCCCACTGCGAGGAGAGGAGATTACTTTTCTTAGCACATGAAATATCACTGGAAAAAAATCTGTTTCAGAAAGTAGGAGACTGTATGGTAGCCATTGGAGCTACTGTGGATCGAAAAGAAATCGTACTGTTATGATATAACCTACAGTTGGTTTCACTAAATGTGCTCTGCACGACGGTTTCCAGCACTTAGAATTTACCTCGAATTTATTCCAGTATTTTTGTTTCAGATACGTAGATCGTAAATCATAGAATTTGACATTAGTACAGTACGAATCTTGGAACAAACTAGACAGGGTTTAAATATCAGGCTTACTGAAAGACCACACAAGTGAAATTTATTCCAAGGTATTAAACTGAAGTATGGAGTGGCATTTAGCTCATTTCCCCCACAACTGGTTTTGATAAACATTGCTGGTCTCATGTTAGGTCTTTGAGACTTGATGTATAGCATCTTTCAATTTTCCCTCCTTATTGGGCTCGTAACAGTGAAGGGTTGTCAAGGACTATTCCACAATATCTATTAAGTCTTCTCGATTCACCACCAAAGTAACAATTGGCCAATGAACATCATACATGGTCGGTCAACACGGCTTGGTTTCCGTGGTGCTACGTTGCTAATAGATTCCCT
>JAAAKM020006971.1:149208029-149250133 GCA_010016025.2 Alatinidae sp. Z8VKAUB7J3 | reverse complement strand
GAAGTAAAAGTGCATTAGAATAAATAAAAAACACATCAAGTCAGCCAGTAAGTATCATATAAAAAGCAATATCAGTTATAAAAAGACACTAGAGAAATAGGAAACACATCACCACCGGGCTGGAACCTGTGACGTATTGACATATTTCTATTTCTCTAGTGTCTTTACAAAACTGATCTTTCAAATAGTCTTTTCTTGAAACTATATATATCTAAATTTGTTGCGTTGTTAATTACTAGTATATAGGATGTTTATCGGAAATGTTGGCAATGGGAAAACAAGAAAAATAAATAGTTTTAACCAGAGCAATGCCAATGCTGTGATGGACGCCGGCGATATTTTTGCCTGAGGGACAATTAAATGATGGTGCAAGGTTAGTATTAAATATTAGAGGAAATTTGGAACCAGCCTAGGGCTGAAACAAACTATGAGAAGACAAAGGCGTTGAACAATTGTGATCCTAATGCTATAATTCTGGGAAAGGGTTACTGCAGAAAAATGAAATGGATAGGCTCTTGTGTTTGCAAAAGCCGGTCCTACATCTGCATAGGCATACGCAATGGGAAAGCACATGATGAAATGGAAAAGTTACTGATAATGTAGCAACAATGAAAATATTGAATGAATTAGCTTCTCTCGGTTTTGCTAGTACTAATGACATTTGGGGAGAGGATATAAAATTCAGGCAAAAAAGCTGTCTCCCCACTTCACCCCCAAACCAAAATGATGTTGTACGCCTATGCATATCAATTACGCAAAAACATATCAGTAGGTAAATCAGACCAAGTGCACTCAAATTTACAAATAATTCAACGTTAAAAATACTAAAAATTACAGAAAAACTAGTTAAAGTCAGTACGTTACTGTTTTGAAGGAAAACAACTTTAAATTTTTTATCAACATTATCTATTTCAGTTCTTAATAAATGCCAGTTGAACCTGACATTACTCGCATGGCTCCTTGGTCTCTTAAAGTTGCAATACAAAGTTTAACATCAATTAAAGAGTAATAATCACAATAACACTTCCTCTTGTTAAACAAAAAGCAATACATAAAATCACCCACCGCTGATACAGGATCTGAATGAGCTGGTAATGTTTTTAAACACTTTCCTGTTTTGACATCCCATATTCGGACACTTTCATCAAACTATTGGAATGGAAAGTTAAGTTATTGAATGGTTAATGAATATTGTTTTCATGACACAACGCACACTTTGGTACCCTAACGTTTTAGGGCTTACAACATAAATGTCAGCTTGCTTTGCTGCTTCATTTTAACAATTTCTGGACTACCGAGCTCCATCTACCTCCATGAAAAAATTTTGGGCTGAAAATAGGTTTAAATTTGCTCACTTTAGTATTTGGCTTAATGTCAATGGTTCCTCAGTTTTGCTGACTTGAGAATATGTTGATTTTGTTATGTGCATACCAGAGTTCTCCTTTTACCCTTGTCCAGTACAAAACACTTACAACTGCATTACATTGCCCAAACTATTCCTTGATTTTGAGCAGCATAGTTCTGTCTATAATGGCTTAGTTGGTGTACTAAGAATTCATTTATGTGTGACCAGGTCACTATATTTCTGGCCAAGGTATTTTGATATATCATATTCATAGTATAACTAGTAGTAGCAATTATGATTCTGTCTGTAGATAAGCATTGTGCAACCACAAGCCATATGCGCTACATTATTTCATTGATAAGTATAGTTCATAAGTAATTCTTACACACTAGGAGTCATTAAATGCTGATTGTGTTTGAACGTAAACATTGCAAAGCCCTGTGACGTCAAGCATGGCCAATTACTGATCTTGTTGAATAAAGCATTGTACCTATTTCATTAATGTATATGGAGCAGTATTATTAATCTATGCTTACCTTTGCCCTATTTCCCAACAAGTTGTGCATATATATGTTAGTTCTAACCTGTATTCCTCAGTAAGATCAAATCCCTGCTAGTAACATCATATTGAGGAAGAAGGAAGCAGAGTATATTGCACAGTTAGTGGCACATCTCGCAGTCAAACCGTCATGGTTGTACAGCCAGCATTGTCGGTAAGTGATCCTTTTGATGTATTACTAGCTTATTGCTTGTTGTTTTAGTTAACTCTCTATTGTAGTATTTGTTAGTGATGCTTAGGCCTTACTATGATTTAGGTATTTTGTCATAACCAGTCTATTGTACCACACTGTTTCATCGGCTGTGTTGTTTTGTTATGTATTACATGGAAGCTGCTCTTGTACACAGGGAGAGGGCAAGTTTATCTTAGATGTAAACAAACTACCAGTGTTCCAGTCACAATGATGTTGTTGAATGTTGTGAAGGTACGGTACTAGCCTTGTAACCTTTATTATGACCACATTTTCTGTGAGTATTGCAATGTAAATCAACCCTATGTTAGTAACAAAGCATTATAAACATCACTTACTGAGCCTGATACAACTAAGTTTGATTGGGGATTGAAGTTGCAGCAGAAAACGTAATTGCTGTGTCCTTTTAGTGTCTTCAAACAGCGACCCTGCAACAAGAAGAGAAAGAAGAGTTAAAAGCATTTTGCAACTCTGTATGCCTTACCATCTTATCATGATGGTAAAATTTTACCACAATAAGTGAACATGCACACACAAATACACACACACACATACACACACACACACACACACACACACACATAGACACCATCCATCCATCAATTGTTTAAAGTTGGCATTGATCCATCTGTTGTTTGATTACTGACTTTCAATCAATATCCTTCCATTTTTTCTGTCTTTTCATCTTGCTTTCTTAGGGAAATCATTGGAAATCCTTCCAAATTTTCTCTCTATTTTATCTTTACACGATTATCCGATCCTCCGTTATCCGAACCTCCATTAACCGAACCTCGAGTACCCAAATCTCTATTATCAGAACTCCGGCAATTTAATGCACGATTATCCGAACCTCCATTATCCGAACCTCCATTAACCGAACCTCGAGTACCCAAACCTCACTTATCAGATTTAAACCATGATTATTCAACCTCGATAATCAGAAGTTTAATTGTCCATTACTGTGTTAGCTGAGATTCTATTATCCGAATCACGATTATTCGAACCTCGATTATTAAACTTTGATTATCAGAACTTTGTATCCAAATCTTAAATATCCGAATCTTGATAGCCCAGTTTCTATTGTATGAGCCTTTATTATACGAACTTCGATTATCCGACGGATTTTAGTAACCTAGGGTCGACGAACTTGCCCTCTCCAAATTTTTAGAAAACTGCTCTACTAGTTCTATTTTAGAACGAATGTTAAACTACTAAACTGAGGTAAAAAAATATTTATAGTTTTGTTGGCATTGTACCAGACAAATGTTCGCCTGTTTTCATTTGGTAGCAAATTTTGACGTCTTCAACCTATTGTGAACACAGAAAGTGTCCATTGCCATCAAATCTTTACGAATGCTACCATAATCCGTCTCAAAGACATTTTTAGATTTGTAGAGGGTTTCAACGGCGCGATACATGCCATTATAGCTTGAAGTCGAAGGTCATGATTTTATGGAACAATGGCTATTGAACAGTTTGGCGGCACGTAAACTTCGTCCCAGGATTCAAAGATAAATATTCCCCCAAAGAATCAAATACCTCTTTCGTACATTGCCTTCATTTCCATTGCATAATTGACTTGAGTAGGCTTAAAAATTGTGTTAATTAATAGCAAATTAGGCATGCTTACTTCGTTAGTCGCGCCTTGCGTTCTTGAGGTGAGTCATGTCTGACATTTTATGATTCCGTTACGGTCTTGCAGCAAACCCAGTGATTCAAATGAGCATATTGTATACATAGTGTCCACCGCACACTCTCACTGACTCCTCACCATGAATAGCAAGTGCACAAGCTGTGAAATTGATCTCCTAGCATAATAGACTACAGACTGTTTATAGCTAACTTACCAATACTTAGCAACTAGGAAGGAATTTCGACACCAGTCCTTTCTTGAAAGCATGACATCCACGAGGAGGGACGGCTTGCTATATCTTCTAACAGTTATTCCTAAACCTTTGGTAGTAAAGAGAATTGTATAAGTTCGTGACCTTGAGGTCCTGTTAGTAAAATCAGCTGACAAGAGCCATGTGGATGTTACCAAATTGTTTGTTAAAACAAGTTCTTTTCATATTGTCTGGAATTTGTAAACTTGTCTAAAAGGTCGTCCGATGAGACACATTAACGAAGTTATACAGCTTTTTGACATCTAGATCACACCGTTTGCCACATTTCCTTCTTATGTGTCAATGTGCAAAGATTTAACCTTTTTTGAAACAAAACCTTTTAAGTTTTAGATAAGGGATGCGTATGAAAAATTATTTTAAGATAATCATCTCTCATGATTATGTATTTTAGTCAAGATACGAAATACTGAGACAAAATGATTAGAAAAACTTCTTGCAATTCTTTTTAGTCGTAAACTTGTTTTCCAATCTAATATATTCAGATCCTAAATACAGTGTCGTCATTGAAAATTCGTCAACCACCAGTTTGAAAGTCAACAGGGCCGAATAAATAAAATATATACAATATATATACTTATATAACGATAACTATTAAAGAACTAATAATATTTTGAACTTTATTTTTTAATTTTCAATCCTATTTTGTTACCAAAATTGTACAATTCAACAATTACTATTTCTAAGCTGACATTGTTAATAAAAATGCCCAAATAACAAGGCAACGCAAGCGTCATTAAGCACTCGTCATGTGCCATGCTACATGATCATGATCAGAAAGATTTATCAAACTTCTAGCAACTCTATCCTGGTAAGACTTGGTCATTTATTATCCACTGTCTAAGATTTTCTATCATGAACCTTCACCTTGCCATTTTGGTCGTCAACCTTTACCACAGTAACTTTTGATTGTGCTTTCTATGAATTACATTTGCGCTGGATATTGTTCGTCATTCATTAACTTCAACCCAGGAGCAGACCGCGTGTTGTTGGAGGGCATAGAGATCATTGAATGGCATGAACCTTACAATTACTGAAAAGGCTGGCAGAAACGTTTGGAAAAGTGTAGCTCAGAGACTCCAAAACGCCAAACTTTTGACAAGTCTGAAACATAACTTCTTCTCAACAGGCTAATATTCGAATTTTAAATCAACGTTTCCCTCCAAACAAGTACAACGGAGGAATCACATCATTTCAAGGGATTCATCACTCTCGTCTAAATGGAATCGCAAGTAAAATGTTAAGATTGAAGGCAAAAAGGACGCGAAATTGATCAGTTTTCAGTCTCGTTCAACGTTGCCTTTAATGAGCAACGCCCCCTTTTAACTTTTGTAAAGCGTAGTAACACCTTCAAAATTGACTATAACTATTTTAAAGTCAACTTTGAAAACAAAATTTAAGGCAATATTGAAATATAAACGTGGCTTTAACATAATTGTACCTTGTAAAAAGCTGTTCCTGTTCCTTGTTGCTAATTTTAATTTCACTATCGACTCTTCTGTCGCTTGATGTATGTCCAAACATCTGAAACTGTCAACTTCAAAAGTATTGCTTTCTTTTTACGTACTTCTGTTCCAAGGGCTCCGGTAGTAAGTTTGGCAAAGGGGCAGCTTTCCAGAAAGGACACCTTTTCATAGGTTATATAAAAAGTTAGGGACAAACGTATTCCCTGCCGAAAAAAATATATAATGAGGCCATTCTCATTGGAAAACTTTGGTTAACCATCCTACGTATATTTTTGAATTGTAATCGGAGAATGCACAGCGAAATCTTGTGCCGCTAAGCCAGCATACCAGTACTGCTACAATCAGGATACAAGCGGACTCATGGGGAGCAAAGGGTACGGTTACCACCCCCTTCCCTATAACGTCTCCTCAAGAAGCAAAAACGATAATTCATTCATGTAAATATGCCAAATAGCACATCTAGTTTAGAAAACTGTAGTTAATTGCTTGTTGCGGAAATGTTGTCTTAAATTGATAATCATTTTTATATAGTCGGCCGAGAAAAACAAAAAGTATTCTACAATTGCAATGTAATAAGATCGTGGAACCCAAATCAACTGTAACATTACATTTCATATCATTTCCAAGCTCGATATCTCATCACTTATTCAAATAAGAATTCCTTGAATGGAATCATTTTAGTAAAACAGCTTCCGAGTTATCTTAAAAAACAAAAACAGAGGTATTATTATTGTTATTATTTTTTTCATTCTCTTCTATTCTATTTTTTTGCTGTAAATTTGCCAATGTTTTTCTCTATTGATTTAATTTTTCTTAATTCTTACTACAGCATATATATCTTAGACGTCTTGTTGTTGTTGCAGTTTTATATTTACTTTCACCGTTATTATGCACTTGTACTATTTATTTAAATATTGATATTAGTGTTCTGGAATTAGGTTCGTACTTCCAAAAATCTTACTGTCCCAATTTCAGGTTTTTGCTGGGTGAAAACGAATACTTTGTAAGATGATATGCATGTAAATATATTTATGAACATTTATGGCAAAGATGTTTAAAATAAATTTATCATGATTATCATTACTATTACTTTAATTATTATAATAAAAAATTGATTATTATTATTCATACTCTTAAAGTCGTTTAAACACATTTCCTAACCAAGTCACAGCATGAGGCAGAGGATGATTATGATTGCTATATGCTCAGCTATAGAGTTCTCCTCTTATGTGATTATAATTATTATGATCATAATTATTTGTTATTGTCACTATTTAAGATTATTTGGATATACCTAATTAGAGAATCTTAATTACATATTTACGAAGCAAATACATATGTTTTAAAAATATTATTATTATTATTATTATAATTTTTGTTAATATTATTTTTATTTTATTATTATTATTGTCATTGTTGTTAGAAAAACGATAAGCTGTGCAATATACACTTTCTATGTAATTCTCTTTTTGCAGAAAGGACAAGATCTGATTTGGTAAATGAAAGTAACCGTGAAAAATGTTAATTTCCTTTTGTACTTTTTTTTTCAAGATATGCTTCTTTTGTTCGGTATTTCTAAATGGTATGTATTATAAACGATTCAGATATGCTTTTGCGGGTATCCAACTGCATGTTGTTTTAGTTGATAAATGCAGGCATAAGTTGTAATATCTTTCATGAACCCATATGTAAGTAAGTATCAATTTGTTTGTTGGTTTTATCCATAATTAAAGAATTGAGTTTTAAAAACAACACTTTTAAACAGTGTGCTCACATCACTCTATCCAATCCTTAATAGGTTCCAGACGCCTTGAAATACATTGCAGAGCCAAGATTGCGGACCACTGCCAGGAAGAGCCTAGTTGTTTCTATATTCATAGTTTGATTGCCTAGGCTTGTCACTTTTCTTTCTTTTTTTTCTTCTTCTTTTATTTATTTATTTACATCTACATTTATTCATTAAGGGAAATGAAGAGCCAATAAAATTTGGAGAGCTCCTGTATATCCTTATTATTATTATTATTATTATTATTATTATTACTATTAGTATTATTATCACTCAACAGCGGGGTTTTCAGTGGGCCCTGACTAAATTAAAACTGATCTGAATTGACAGACGTTTACAAGCCCTTGCTTCAAAGCCATCAGTTTCTTGATTGGAAAGCAGGTTCTAAATTAGGCCAAGCGAATTGGTTAAAAAGCACACTTTTGATCTCTCTTATCACTTACTGTTTGCTGTTTATACTTCACGGTTGAATAATTTCAACATCTTTACTTGTTTTGTTTCTCACCTGCTGGTTCAAAACCTGCAGCTCGTTTGTTGGTACTCTAAAACCTTGTTAAAATTATTCTCTCCTTTATATAGACCAAAACAAAAGCATTTCGGCAATATAGACTCAAATGTTGCTTCTCGTTGACTTTTAAAGCCAGACGTTTCGCGTGCGTTCAGATAAAGGACAGAGAGGCAAGACAACGTGTCCATATACTTTAGATACAATATCAAGTTTTGTGATAATTTAACCTTAAATATCGTAAGTATTTTGTAACTTAGGTTATCATGAAATAAAAATTGACAAAAACAATATCATTTGTAATAGCTCGAAATACATTTTAGTGAAATACATTTAGCAATTACAAGATATTTGCTAAGTGAATAGTGGTGAAGAAACGGAGAAAGCAAGAAGGATATTTGCCAAAATTTTTCACCACTTACAAAAAGCGACACTCTTGCCAATATTGTGAGGAGTCTTTTTAGCAACACTTTTTCTCTGTATCTGTCCCTGATTTTCCTTTCCTGTTCTCATGCTTACGTTTAGAAGCATCTTCTCTATTCATGTCGTGCAAAGTTCACGTTTCAACACATTTATAGCTCCCAACGTCCTTTGAACTTCTTGATAGGTACCTTTTTTCTGAAATACCTTAATACACAAAGTTAATGTTGAACATTAATTAACGTTTTTGAAATTGTAAAACTTTAATTAAAACCACGTTAATTAGATGCTGACGTTAATATTTGAAACGTTAATTTCAACGTAGCGCTAATTTTTGAAACATTGATTTGTGCTAAAAGTTTATACAAATATTTTCCCCTGTAAAATTATCCTTGGCAGCAATATGTTGAAATCTCAAAAGGAAACATTTGGTTATTTTGCAGCGTCTATAGATTTTGTTCATAAATTTGAGGCTCTTTGTTTTGCAAGTATACCATGATACCAAAGCGTTTTCCTATGTAACATAACCTAACATGAAATAAATTTACATAACGTAGCATAATATAACATGTGTATTTGAAGAGTGTCAAATTTGCAAGGAAAGGAATTGACGACTGTATTACATTTTTTAACAGCATAAATATTCAGGCATCACTAAGAATTATCGTTCTATCGCATGTTCTTCAAGATTAATATGCATTTTTACCTGTTCTTTTCTCCGATACGCTTAACTATATTCCACAACTGGTAGTTTGATTATTCATGTAAAGTATCAGATTTATCGGATATTCGAACTATCATAGGAATTAATCAGTATTTTATATTACACTGCATTACTAAAACCTTAGCAAACAAGCTAAAAAGAAAATTGATTAGGCAAACATTTTTGTTTTGATATACTTATCTTGTGATAATAATTACATTTTTATAGGGTACTCATGCAAAAGGTTTCATGCTAGTAAGGCATTTTATGGCATCTATTGCTATTCTGACTGACTGATTGAGGAGAAATCTGCGATGTGTACTGTACTGCTGTTTTGTTTTGAGCCATTGTTTGTGCTTTTCTGAAGTTCTTAAGTCGTATGTTAACCATAAAATATGTCAGCTGAAACATGATTGCCCAACCACTGAGTTATGTAATAAACGTTAAGTATTATTTGTAAAAGAATCAGTACTTACAGGAAAGCTGCCGTTATTTTGTCATCACTTATCAGTTCAATTGTTGCAATGAAGATGATATTCAAACATGTTCTGAATAAGAAGACATTCGCGTGCGTAAATACAGCTAGATGTACAGAGAAACATTCAAGTCAAACGCCTAGTCGAAATGTCAACAGTCATGCGCAGGTAATGCAATATTTCTTGCATAAAGTTATGTAATATAAGGTATCATACCGCTGTAAATGAGGTTTAATGGAATTAAAGAGTTATTCGGTAAAGGAATGTTGTTTGTATGCATAAAGCATACCTAAGAACTAATACCAGTGGCAAGGGAGAACGATGATTATCTGCATGATACAATGATAGAGATGGGAAACAAAAGGGAACCGTTATTCAAAAACTCATCTGATAATAGGAGCTCTTAATCCTTGCCGCGTAAAGTATGGGAGTCCCGGAAACCTAGGGTGGGTTCCTCAAGATATAAAAACATATGATCCTCAATATCTTTTGATTGTAGTACCACTTGATTGTTTAGTGACTATGCAGTGTTTGATCCGATCCCATCAATTACTATGATCCTATTGAGTTGCAATAATATGACTTTTGCACGAGCATTGTTCTTTGCACGAATCATGATACAGTATAGCACTATATATCTTTGATGTTTAAACAACCGTCTACCATTCAAAGCTATATGTACATATTGTAGTGAGGGTCATCTTAACAAATCTTTCAACGTAAACACTGCCTTGTCGCACGAAACTTCGTGGGACAAAAGCAACGAAATTTTGTAGGTGACGAAAATTTTGCCCAACGAAATATTTTGTCCGACGTATATTTTTTCCGAAGAAAAACCTTTTCCAATTTTAAATGCCACGCAGCGTAAATGATGAGCACCTCAGTCGAGTGTCTGGTTATGAAGTTTATAAATACTTGTGCGAAATGTGGTTTCTTTGCCCTTATCATAACTTCGAGCAGTTTGAAGTTGATTATTAAGAACCACAGGGCAAGAGGCAAAATTTGGAATAAAGTACCTCAGATTCGTAATCAATAACATTCTGTACTCCGTTTCAAAAATGAATGAATAAGGTTTGAATGAAGAAGTCGTTCCTTTAATGTTTTTGGTTGATACGAACAAGCAACGAAAATCAATTGTTTCAACATTGTTCACGGCAAACGTCATTATTCGGACTGGTTTTTGTTGTTGCTGCTGTTCATAATCGTATATGAAAGGGGTGAGAGGACAATTTATTGAGTACGTATTTATGTAGTAATCCTTAACCCAGGACCGAAGCTACGAATACGACTAATATTTCTTTACAATACAAAATGGACAATTCTTTTTGTCGAACGACAGTGACGAATTAAATGTTAATTGCTTTGTCCGATAAAAGTATCAAAAGCGGCGTGTTTGCCCTAAACTTTACAATCTCATGAACAAACTCCTTCGGAACATTTGACAACAATCAAACCCACAAATGAATAAGCTCAACACTTGCCTAGGCGTTTATGACATCGCCAGATTCATTCTTGTTAAGATTCTGATCATCGAAATAGAATTATTTCTATATTGCCAAACTATCTCTAGTAATAATTTGAAGTTAAACATTTATTATCGTTTATCATTAAAATGACGATTAATTTACCGTCCTACTTATCAATTAAAGAAAAACTTCACAATATATTGGTCGCGTTTAAAATAGTTTAAACTTACTCTTTTTTTTTTATAAGAAACCAGTTTATAAGAAACCAGGGCTCAATCTCCCCACAATTTAAACAACTCGAGGGCTGGATGGGGCTGCTCTAAGATACCTTATTTCATGAATAGGCTAACCTGGAACATAGGGTACCCTAAATGAAGTATGTATTTACTAACAGCAGTGTAACTAGCCCCATCCGCATATTCCACTCCCTTCTATTTGGTACCAGAGAATAAGAAACTGCTAAGAGACTTTGAGGGCTCAAAAGGTCAATATTTTAAGACAATTCGAGGGCTGGACGTTAAGGTAATTTCTTATTAAAAGTAAGTGTATTTTTTTAAAATGACCGAATTTTTTCTCTTGTCCATGCACACAAAGCCAATATCCGCACTGTTGAATAATTTAACAAAGAAGAGTTTGATGTAATTTTAAAGCATTGTAACAGTTTCAATGTACTTTCTCCTTCTTTACTGCACTGCTTTTACTTTATTTCGCTTCTTTATAAATTTTATAGGCGAGCTCTGTTTCTTAGGATCTTACATTGATAGTTTAACAGTATGGTGAGCATTAAAGCATATGAAATTAGTAACTTGCAGACGGATATCGATGCATTTCATTTTCCAAGTCAATCCCTGCTTAAAAAATGCCAGTTCCTTGCTAAGAGCCGTACGAGATAATTATTGACTTATTGACCAAATAGCATTTCACAACCTTATGGCTGAGCCAGGTCGAGTCCATTACCTTTATTATGCTAGCGTGGGAGAGCCTCGACCCTTCTTTGGAAGCAACCAAGGTAATCGGTACAGAGCCGTGGTAATGATCTTTGATGCGTACATAAAAATATGTACATGTGTTTGTAGTGGGGTCGAGTGGCTTAAAAATTATCACTATGATCCATCATCAAAAAAGATTAAACAGAAGAAGCACTGAGAGGATTTGGAGCAGTAAATTTTAGCTGACAATTTGGAGTGTAGCTTGGCCTGACCAGCCCGATTTCTAACTTCGCCACTGGATCTTACCAATTATCACGAAAATATCTTCTCATTATTTTAACTATAGGATATTTTCATTGTTCTTAAAACGTTCCAGGCTCTGGTTGCTAGAGGAAAAAACGAGGGAAAATATTATACCCTGAAAGCAGTATTCGCCTTCTAACACTAAGGAACCTATTCTAAAAGACCAAATTTGTGACTTCCTTAAACTACGCTGTAGTGACTGTGAAAATAAAAGGAATTAGCACCTGGGTTTGGCAAGACTGATTTCGTGAATTGGTTACCGGTTACCGTGAATTGGTTACCGGTATACCATTAAAGAGGTTCGTATATAAAATATCACCGTATTCACAGTACTGTTCTCTACTCGAAAGGTTTGTTATCCGTGAGGTAAATCTGACTACTATTGAATATGCGAGATGAAGGAAATGCTTAGATTGCTTGCTGCTTCTTAGAAAATTACGAACATTTTGTTCAGCGTCTTTTAAGCTTTCGCACAAAAATCCCGGAAACACAAATTGTAAGCACGAAGTCTGATTGTAAGAAGGGAAAACAAAAGAGACTCAAACTTCAGACAAACACTAACGTAAGATCATCCATATTTGCCATCCATATTTGCTTACTTTCAAAGATAAATTGACCCCGCGTCTCAGAGTTGGTTTTCAAGCAGTGATGATACGTTTTCATGACCCGCGTAGAAATTTGGATACAGTTGTCAAATGTACACAAGGCTACAGAGTACATTTCTTTCTCTGTTTGTGCTTCCCGTTGTCAACTTTTATGTGCAAAAATGGAAAGTTAAAACGCTCCTCGATGACAGTGCAAGGCAATTGCTATTACCATAGCAGAGATCAGGTCAAAACTAGAGATTTGCAAAGTCGATTAAATCTAACGTTGAAGCAAGTGCAGCACATACTGTTTTAAAAATACCTGAGGCATCGTTAAAATCCTATTGTTGTTGTTGCGTATGAATTCAATGAATGGTACAATGATTGAGTCTCTTACACTGATCAGGATTACCTTCAATTTTGCTCAAACGTATCACTAATACCAACCATGACAACTGGAAGCTTCTACTTGCTTTAAATGAATGCTATCAGATGCCCATGCATATCTCGCTATCAAGCTCACATAAGCGCTGTCGAAGGATTACCAGAAGTAATGATCTTCCCTCTTTGCTAGCCGCTGTTCACAGATGGCACGCTTAAAAAGGATACCTGTTGTATTTGGAACTTGCATTTTGAGTACTATGTAGACAACGTGTAGAATTTACTGTCTTAGAATACATTGCAAAATTGAAAAAACCAACACAACCTACAACAAAGTTAATGCCTTACATTATTTTAAGCCTATATATATAAATATAAAATCTTGTAGGTGATGAGTAACAACATTGCATAGAAGTTCAATTGGCATGACAACCCAGCAAGTCATAACGAAAACGAATGATGGTTTTTTAAAGAATACTGGAGAAATAGAAAATATGTCACCACCGGGGATTGAACCCGTGACCCACGCTTTCGCGGCGTGGGCTCTACCAACTGAGCTAGGTGACCCCCGATGTTAATATACTTCTATTTCTCTAGTCGCCACATTAGTTCCCAATCATCCACTGGTGGACATCGACATCCAGCTCAACGCAATTGGAGACCAGCCTCTCTGCGCCATGTGACTTGACCTAGGAAGAACTGCCCTCCGACCGTCATCAAACCAAAGCCAATTAAAGTTAGAAAGTATCATCGAGAAGATAGGATTTGAAATGTAAGTTTTGAAAAGAACACTAGAGAAATAGAAAATATGTCACCACCGGTGATCTAACCCGTGACCCACGCTTTAACGGCGTGGGCTCTACCAACTGAGCTAGGTGACCTCCGATGTTAACATTCTTTCATTACATTCAAAGCGAATGAGTAACAAGTTAGTTCTTTCCAATTTTCGAGTATCAATCAAATATCTTTTGCATCCATTGAACATGTCCAACGTTTCTAGATATTTAACCAATTAGAAAGTCCATGCATTTCTGAATTTTCAATCTGTGAAGTGCTTGACAGATTACAGTGATCTTCTGCTTTTACAAAACGTCGATACGAAGATAAGGTCTATTTATTGATTCCGCGGCAACCAAATGTTCTAACTATCGTTGGCTTGTTAGTCATTGTGAACCCAAACCTTGACCAGCGCGACCACGGTCATTTACTGTTTTTGCAGATTTGTATTCTTTGATTGTTACATATGCAGGAGATTTTCGAATTTTCTGTAGACATGTACTGATCCTCGTTAAAAGTGTTTGAATCTTCTATGTCTGTCTACCTCTATCGTATTAATATCCGTCAATCAGTCACTAAGCCAGGGAGGCGGGGGGAGGCAAACTCCATAAAATTTCATATCCACCCCCTGCCCCCCCCCCCCCCCCCCCCCCCCCCCAAAAAAAATGCCCCACAACATTTTTCTTTTATGGAACCATTTCGGAGCTTCGCCCCCCCCGGGGGGGGGCACCCCCCCGAGTGCCACCACCGGTTAGATGTAAAATAAAGTACGTATTATGTACTGCATTTAGTAACTTTCAATTTTTTGACGTGCCATTGAGATGCGTACCCGCCCGCTGAGGCGAGATCAGTGAATGATGTACACAGTATTTTTCTAAGAAGATACTAATTAATCGTTGGCGTTTTGCGACTTTTGATCAGCATGAAAATAGATTATTTTTGCGCGAGTAGTAATTCCAAGATCATAACAACCGCTTTAGCTGCTTAGAACAAGACTCTCTAATGGTTAAAATCTTTTATCCGGCCTGATTAAACTGTAAACATCCGGCACGGTGGAACCCAATAATAACTGCTTAAGCTGTCTATAAGAAGCCTTTCTAGCGGTGAAAACCTTATATCCGGCCTGATTAAACTGTAAGCATTCGGCACCGTGGGCCCGGTTCGACAAGCGCTAGTGGAGTTTTGATAGACGTCGCAGCGTTTCTGCTGTTCAAGTAACGGCAGACTGCAGCTACCTTTCATAAAGGAAGATATGATTGCCATTGCATATCACTAGCCTGTGGCACTATTATCTGCAGCAGGTCTTAAGGTCAGGCAACAAATAATATCTGCGAGGATCTTAATATGATACCAGTTTTATAAAGATATATCTCCCCAACTGGCTCTGAAATGTCAGTGAATACTGATAACAACATTGAAACAACCACATGCAGCTGGTTTCAAAGTAGAAATATGCAGCTATAGGCTAGTTTGTTAAGAGTTTAAAGCAACGCAAGTTTTGTCCGATCGAAATTTTCTAAAAACGTTCGCACATGTTAAGTATTGGCTGTACTTTTTACAAAAACACGGAATCTCTGAATCTACTCAATACAAACGTTTTAAATGTCTCCGCCATCCGACCACAACTTCCTACATTACGATTTTATCGTTAATTTGTATAAAATGTGCTTAAACTGTTCCTAATCAGTCGGATAATGATCTATTGCTAGTTCGGGCTTGAGAAATTGGCCATCATGACTGTCATACCCTTTCCTTCTTTGGCCACATGTACAAGTTCTCAGAAATCAGATTATTACCAAGTCGTCGCACAGATTGACAAGAAAAGCATATGCTTCTCCTCTCCTGTTTCTCTTACCGTCTATCAGATAATTATCTCTGGAAACATAAGCGTCCCAAATTATTACATCCGAAATTAAAAGTAATCGGTTTACAAACTTGCATCTTTGACATACACCCTACTTCTCCAGGATTTTCTCTTTGTAACATACACTCTATTTCTCTAGCATCTTTTCTTCGTAGCATACACTCTGCTTCTCCAGCATCTTTTCTTAGTAACATACACTCTACTTCTCTAGCATCTTTTCCTAGCAACATACCTAAACAAAGGCCTATCACCTTCTCTTTCGCATTTTCAACCGATGATAAGGTGCTCGCTATTTCGAGAACCACTAAATAAATTATATATAGGATTGGATTTCTGTGATTAGCGGTTTATCCTTTAACATAAGGTTCTTACACCAACAATTACAAACAAAGGACTACTGGTCATGTGACACACAGCAACCAATAAAGTTACAGTTACATTTATTGCACATGTAACCTGTGTTTATAGTTTATTAGATACATTGATCAATAATGCACGAAGATTAGCTTACTTTTTACTGAGCGTGTGGCCCACGTGTTATTATCATGGAGTTTTTACAGCACTGTTAATTTATAAAACAAATCACAAGCCTTGAGTTTAATTTCTATTTTCATTAATTAACTTTTTATCACTTTAAACTCTATTTACTGTGGAAAAATCCGAAATATTGGAGGACCTCAAAATTTAACGCAAAACTTCAGACGGTAGCTTTGAAAATAAGGTAAGAGCAGAATATAGAGAAAACGGATGGATGATAAAGGTGACAAAAGGTTGTCTGGTGTGACTAGTTTAAGTGGAAGGTGCAAGAAAACCAAGTCAGTAAGCTTTGAAATGACTCAGTAAGCTGCCAGCATTTGCTTCAAAGCCCGACAGATGTCGACAAAGAGATTCGTTTAGGGAATTATAAAAGCACCTTGTCATATTCACCTTCTTGTTCTGAAGCAGCTCTGAAGCTAGTCTTGAGTTAAAGGCAAGGAAGAAGTTGCAAACGAATTTGTTGAGTTTGTAAACTGGTGGAAAGCAAGGGCCTAAGAGGCGCTGTAAGTGAAACGTTTCAAAATTTTTATTTCGGTATACTGCGAAATCGCTAATTGTGACGTTCGAGGGGGTTGCATTGCATTCATCAAAACCAAACAGCTGATATTTAAGTGACATAAAAAGTTTCAAACTATCAACGAGAAACTTTTAACAAAATGTTTTATTACAACTAACTCGTTTTTCAATAATAGAAGCCACAGAAAACGTTCACAAATGTCACAAGTATTCGTGTTACTTTCGATGGCGTCTTGCGACCATCTCCTATTGCGTATTCTCAAAAAGATTTCTTTCCTTCATCCCTGATAAGTTGCTGTGACCAATGTCCAGCAAAAAGTTTAGGCAATTTAAATACGATATCTAACGCTAGTTTTGAGTTCTGTACAATTATAAACTAGCTTTCAAAATACATTCATCTTCATACCGTATTTTGTCGAAAGTAAGCCGCGGCTTATTTTTATGAAATGAAATTCTTCGGCCCTATTTTAAAGTGTTAAAGTGAAGAAAAACAATTTGAACAACAAGACATTTTTTAATCTTTATAAAAAATTGTCGCTTTTGTTTTAAACTTAGCAAAGAAAATCTTCCTCAACAATTTCCCAGTAGATTTGAATGATTGGATTCGAACTTTTGTTTGACTCGCTTAAAGAAGTGTGTAATGCAATGGCTTCAATGTGTCTCGGCTTATTTTCGAAGTCGGTCTAAATTTTTGGTATTTCCTAACATTTTTCGGCTTGATTTCGGGGTCGGGCAATTGTCGAGGAAATACGGTATTACACAAGAAAAAAATTCAGAAAGCCAGCTTGTCTACAATATAGTTTTCCACAGAACAGTTTAATGGCGATTGGATTCCCCTTAGGTGATCTGCTTATGATGGAATCCACCAAAGTTTAAACTTGACATTCTCTCTGCATGACTGTAGCTGTTAAAATATTCTGCTTCAAATCTGGCCTCCTTACACTCATATCGTATCGCTGTCCTAGAGGAGGTTGTTAACCATACTTGAATCTGATTTGAACCAGCCATAGAGGTTATTCAAAACAACCAGGATGGCATCTGGAGACTGAATTGGTACGCCAGCTTTGTAAAAAGTTATGGGTAAAACCTTATCATGCTGCTTAGCATTTCCAAAAAGCAGGAGAAATTAGGTCCATGTTCATCTGTGTAATTTATCTCTCCATAATATATGTACATGAGTTACAGGTCAGGAAATGAATCCTTGTTTGCACATAATCACATCACCAGCGCTTCCATACACCCTGAATAGATCTGCAGATTGGACAAGTGTGTGTTATGTCTTTAAAATAATCTGTAAGAAAGGGAATCAGACAACAACCGGCGGGACAGATTAGGCATATCAGACCTGCAGATATCCATGTGCTTGTTCCAACACTGTATTCAGTTTGTGTATATATCTAGGGAAGAGAAAGAATGCATTGCTGTAATACATTGATTACAAGGGTTGTTTTTTAGTTATTCCGTAGCCGTGAACGTATGTATGCCTGCACGTATGTATGCATGAACGCCCTGTAGTATGTATATATGATTGTACGTTTGCATGTTGTACATATGCATGATTGTACATATGCATATGTGGACGAATGCATTATTGTATGTGTATATCAGTGTACGTATCTATGATTGTATGTATGCATGATTATGTGGATGCATATTTGCATGTGCATGCATGATGTACCTGTGCATGGGTGATGGTATGCGTGCATGAGTGTAAGTATCCATGATTGTGCATATGCATGAGTTGTATAAATGTATAATGGTACATGTGCATGAGTGTATGTATGCATGAATAGACATCTACTACATGATTATATGCATACATGATTGTTCATATGTATGAGTGTACATATGCATGAGTGCACTTATGCACAATTTGTATATATTCACGATTGTATTGATGCACGATTGTATGTACGATGCACAAAGCAATACAATATTATTTAACATGATACGATATAGAATATTTTATGTCATTTAGTTGATTATACTGACGACTATCTTTTAGTATGTGCGTGGGGCGGCGCCAGGAGTAAGACCAAAGAACGCAACTAATGTTTGATAATGGCAAAGCAAAGCCAGGGGGAAGGGTTGGTTGAGAACTGCCAAAATTTAGCGTATGGAAGCATGCTCTCCTTTAAAGAAACAATAGTTTTACATGTCCATTTTATCAGATAAAATATGCAATGTGGAGAAGAACGTTTGGAGTCATATAGATCAACGCGAATCTGAGATTTAAGTACTAATCATCGGATGGATTTTACTTAACATAACAGTACTCCATCGAGTCGGAGTCCAGTGTCTTGCATATAAACATCTTGCGTAGTATTCAAGCAACGTACGTCTTTTAACTGGAGCAGAAAATTGACACTAAAGTAATATGGATAATAACCGCTCAGGAAGGTGAGGGGGACATGGGAGAATTCATTAGCGTATTCCGCACCACCTGACATTCTTATCGGCATATCATTTTTCACTTTAGTTTTTCATAATGCATCGGAAACCAAAAACGTGGGACCCATGGGACAACTATGGGATGACTCTTGCCCATATGTGCATTGAAGTATTTCTCAGAAATGCCTTGCGTGAAAAATAACTTTAGAACTGCACAAAAAAATTTTTGGGGCCTTAGTTAACAAACTTTTCTTACGACTTTAAACCAATGGCTAAGCGGCAATTTACTTGCCCCAGCTAGAATTTAGACTATACAATACCATTTTCAGTTGAATTTAGCCAACTCTGACATTTTTGTAACGACGTAACCAAATATACTGAAATTTGTAACCTGCCACCTTTGATATTTTGGAAATCCCAACCCCCCCTCTTTTAGAAGGCCAGCTTCTTAAGCGGGAATAACCTAAGAAATAGAAACGATTATGTTAATTGTCATGTCTTTTCGGGAAGCTTTTCTCTTGTGTTCTTGTAAGGTGTGAAAGTGGTACAGCACAGTGATAACATCGCTTTATCATCCTTCTGGATCGTGAATTGAGGCATGAAGCAATTCAAGTATTTGAACACCTCTCTCTTGTCACTCTGACAATTACATTAATAAGGATAGGACATACCAGAGAAATAATCTTCGCTACAACATCAAGGAAATTATTGTAAACTTCCTGAAAGTCGTAAAAGAATCATCTAAATGATGCAGAAAATATGCTGAAGGTAAGAGGTGTTCATATCTCTTATCATTTGTTTTCTGCTTCGGAACGTCACAAGACTTCGACATATACCTTTGAAAAATCGCTGCATTTCATATACTTATGAAAGGAATACAAGGCATAATACAAACTAGGAAATTGTTTGCTGTCTATTATTCCGGGTTTTCTGCTATTTATGTCCAGAGGTCAAAAGCAGTGCGGTTCAACATTGTACGGTTAAATAGACTTGTTGTATCCATGGTAACTGTTACCCATGATTCTCTGTACTATAATTCCTTGAGGGGCAAGAGCACGCGGTAATGGAGATAATATTCCATCATGTAGTTTTGTGTTGCGTTGTTTGATTTCAAGAATGACGGAGTTTTTTAGAATTGCTGAGTTTCTCTTTGATTTCTGACGTGCGGCTTTGAACCAGCCATAATAAGATCTGAGACAAATTTTGGTTTCGTCTGATTTTTCGCTTTTAAATCAGAGAATCAGCAGAGAAACTGGAAATAAGTCTGAGATATTTAAAGAATATAACTAATTACAAAATCCTGCCTCCTTGTTCATAAAACAGGGCACCTACGTTGTTACACTGATTTGATTGTTACCATGCGTTCTATTTATGTGTGAAGACATGTGACTTTTTCATTACTAGTTTTTTTTCTTCCTCGATGGTTGTTGTTGCTGTAATCATTCATTTAGTAGATTCATTATTATTCTAGTTTCGTTTCTTATTAGTTTCCGCATATTTCATGATTCATCTCAGTACTCTCACCATTCTGCTGTGTTACGCAAGAGCCTCGTTCTCATGTTTACTTTGTGTAATTAATGGATTATGAGTAACTAGTTTCACAATGTTAACTACTTTCACCGTATGATTAATTTGCCTGTTTTTCAACTCTGATTGGTTTGTATTTTTGTGTAGTTCCGCGTTATTTGTATTTAGCATTTGTATTTCGTGTAATTTGTCAATTGCACTGTAGACACTGTTAGCTACGTGTATTACATAATTCTTACGAGAGTTACGTGTAAATATTCTAATAGATTAAGTAACTATAATTCTATATAGTTTTCGCTCGAGTCACTCTATCGTCACATATGTTTGTCACATTTTTCCTCTATGAGTAAAATTTAGTACTATTTACGACAGCATCTTCTGCTATGGTCTACTTCTCATCAGAGATCGTATTCTTTAGTCATCCGACCAAAAAGAGTTCAAAAAGATCATGCTGTAAACGGACGGCGGTCGTGGCAGATCAATGGAAACATGTCAACGAAACATGACTGCGACGATGGTGCCAACCCGTCGCCGCCTGTCGCAGTCTGACTGCGTCTCCCTTACAACTCGAAAGGTTTATAGTTTTTGACCTTGTGCATACTTGTTATGCTTTAACGAGAAGATTGGAAAGTACTATTTTACAAATCCTACCTCCACTAGTGCTGACAGGCCTTTCTGGTGATCTGCCACTAAACTCAGCGTAGTTACTGCCAATAGAGCTATGTGCTCTTGCATTCCACACATCGCCAGCAAAGGCTGTAATGCTCCATCAGAGATAGCTAAGGGAAAACGCAAAAGAGTGATCATTCGAAGTAATTATATTTCTTTTGGTAGTTACCACTGGCTACCAGCAGTTCACAAGCTTACGTTTCAATATTCTTGCGGTCTATTAATGTTACTGTGAAATGCAGTGACTCGCCATTTGCACTCAGTATCGGCTCATTTTCTGGTCTTCATAGTTTCTGGGTCACAATTCAACACAAGATGGGCGCACCTTTGTTCTTACGTTCTTGCAAATGTAGCAATTAACATTTAGAAAAGTTCACATTCTTACTAAGAGAAAGTCTCGAAATTTCAGACATTAATGATATAAGGTAAGTGAACAATGTGCAAAGCAGTTACAAATTTAGTTACAAAAAGTTCGACATATAGGGCGTTTCACTTTATGGAGGTACAAAATTTGAGTTCAAGAGGTGTGGCGAAACGCAACACGTCAAAAGAATTCTTATCAGATTATACATTTGATCATATTCCAGGAAGATATTTATTAACCCAGGTACGGCATTATGTCGTATTGCAGAACTGTAACAAGTGGAATACCAGGCAGAAAATGTAATCTGCTTATAAAAATAACAGCCAGGCTAAGAATCTTCAAAGTAAGAGACATTATCATGCAGTTTTTCTTCTTTTATCTATAAAGGTGCAGAGAAAAGTTCTCTAAAGTTAGCACAACACAAATGTAAACTAACTCATAAACAAAGAAATAATAGGACAGTGGTAATAATTAACAAGGGGCAAATAAATATTCACAACAAATACAAAGGGCCAGATGTCACATTATTCTACAGTATGGGAATAAGGTCGTTGCTTACTAAGACCTCATGAATTAGCAATTCATTGCTGAGATTGGTAAAAGATAACTTTTCTCTGCATCTTCATAGATTATTTTTTCTACTGAGTAATATCCAGTTACCTGTTAGTTGTTATCACCCTGAAGATGTTAACAGCTTAGTTTGACGAAACGTTAGTTTAGTTAAAAGAAGAAAAAGAATATATCAATGTCTCTTTCTTTAAAAATCCTTAGCCTGGCTCTGTATATTATATATATTTATATTATATCTATATAATTTATATGCGGTATTCATTTGCAAAAATTGTCAAAGTTTGTGAAACTTTGTTCAGAGTTACTTACACGAATACATAAGTAAGATAAGAGTTTGTTACATTGAACTTGAATACTGTACAAGTGGACAGCTTTCTAAACTGATGTTGGTAAGTGAAATTTATGCCAGTATTGGGATGGTTTATGATGCTTAACCGTCACAACTCTTAGTCCCATATCACACGAAACTTAAATGCCGCTTTGATTGACAGTTTCAGTCAGTATCATGAGGTAATAATAAATTTCTACTTGTTACCTTGAGTCTTTCCTTCTGTCGATTTACAAAGTACCATCAAAGCACTGATGGTGTCGATCATGGTCTTTTCTTGCTTCACATCCGCGGTGGACAATAAACTACGGACAATGAATAAAATTTGCACATATTATATTCGAATTCGAATATTCGAAAAGCAACTTCTCACTTTTAAATGCCTATGTTTGCCACCTGTTTATGTATCATGAACAGCATCATTAATAGACCTACATGTCGATGAAACCAGATAGATCCACACTCGTAGATGCTACTCTACATCCGTACACGTACCAATTGTTTTGTTTTTCCTGTCTTTCATAATGATATGCTGTCCTTTTGGTCTGTCCTAGTTTCTACTCGTATCAACATATTCACATTTAGGTGTCTTATTTATTACAGTATAACAATAATAAATATGAACAATTGAACATGTAAGCATTGCGGCACAGTAAATCTGAAATTGCTTTCTTCCATAAGTCATATGGTATTATGTTAGCTCAAAAGAGCGGTAACCTAACGTCACGTCAGAGATTGAACGCATTTCTACATCTACATTGCTCGAGTCAAGAACTATAAAATTGTATAGAAAGAGGCCATTTCGCAAACCCAGAAAAACGGCCACTAACCATTCATTCCCTAATGATACAGTTAAGAGGCTCCACTGTCAATAAATTAGTCTTTGGCATCCACCGAGAAACTGTCAAATTAAACTTTTGTAGACTTTTCGCTTAACCACTCTACTGAGACTTATCAGTTATAACTGGTCGTAAAACAGTATCGGCTGAAATAAACTTGATAATTGGAAATACAGTTCCAATGATCAATTCTTAATTATCCATCATATTTTTGTTACCTCGAAAGTGCCTTTACTACTCCGCATTTGATCAGTATGGGATGAAGTACTGTATGGGTTGCTAATGCATGAATGCCTTCCGCAACATGCCCCTAAACAAAAAACAGATCGGATATGAAAAAGTGATATCGTGCCGTACGCAATGTAAAGGTTAGACGGTACAAAATACATGTGTGCGCTCGTAGAGGATGGAATGAAACATTTTCAAGTGGAAGGGGATCATTGCGAGTCGATATATAGAAGGAATGCCACACAATAAAATATGCTTTTCTCCCAGGTCCTTAGACAATGTCACACTTCTTATCGGTTAAAATCTTCCACGAAGCTTTCGGGAGATGGGGCTGAGTGTCTGCATTCAAGTTTCTGGCTGAGTATAGAGAGGCTCTGTCAGCTTGAGTGTTGCCACCACAAAACGGCTCATAAGATCACAGGACCTACCTCCCAGATAATAGAACCCACCTCGCGTCCTCTAACATTGCATATCTCTCTGCATTGCATCATCACGACAGAGCAGTGATACTTAAAATGATCTACCCCGTAGAACGCTTAACGAGCAAAGAACCTGCATATGTATATCAGCAATCACATAGTACGAGTTTCAGACTACAAAACTCAACCCAGACCCATAATATCCGAGAAACTCGACACTACCTTATACAATTTTTACTGCAGTCTGTCAAACATCGCCGCCATTCCGTGTCACACTGAAAAGGCAAATTTAAGGGCACACTACCAATGGAAATCATACTGTAGCTGTAGAATCTACGTAACATTGGCTAAACTGTCAATAAACACGTATATATACAGGGATGTTACGCTGCTCTCATTGATGACGGCGCCAAGGAACTTCAAACCAATACAAAGCCAAAATCTATGGCAAAGGCTCTACAACATGAGTGGATTGACTGGTCTTTTTTGTAATATTCATTAGCTGACGTCAATGCTCTATCGAACGAATATGCGACAGCAGATCAAATGAGGGTATGCCAACGCAAGGTACACAGTCAACTCTAACTCAATCGGTAGCATACCTTGATTCGCTCGTCGATACTCTGTCCCAAATGGATCAAGGTTTGAATGCCTCCATATTCTATAACCTAAAAGAATAGAGATATTACGAATTAATAACTTCACTATAGGTGATTGCCAATGCCTTTCACAATGTTAATTTTTGAACTTCAAAGTGACAACAAGCTGACTTTTTTCAACCTAGCAAGTACTATAATTAATTTAGCCCTCTTCCATCGGAATAGACACAAAGATGGTGCACAGCGCCTTACATCGACATACAACCCTTTTAATTCTCATCGACGATCAGCAAATGCAGGGGAAGCTCGTTTGGATTTACGTTGGTATTTACTTACTGACGCTGTTGTGAGAAACCTAACAGTAAAAATACGTGGAGAGTACGTTGTAGATTTCATAAATTCTTCAAACAAATCTCATCATGGTGCTTTAAAGACTAGAACCTCAAAACGATTTAATTGATTGTGTTCAACGTTCAGAGTGACAAGCCCTTGCCGTGACGTACAGCCAACGCCCTGCCAATGTATCCAAGTTTTGATTCGGCAGGTTATCAACGACTCACTTGGATCTCACATGAGAGTGCTGCACATACAACTTTATAATCTTAATTTAGTAAGACGTATTGTTGGGAGATTAAATGTACAGCGATTTTTAGTATAATGCATGCATTCAGAAATAATCACGGGAAAATATTACCGTAGAGCAGGAATGATCTTAAGTCTTAGCTGCTTTATACCAACCCTGTTCGTGTAGAGTTGATTTATAAAACAGCAATATGTGATGCACTTTATCTGAAACAGATTGTTGGCATTTCAATGCACAATCATAACACGTTTGACAGCACCGTGCAAAGAAAGCAGACTTTTGCACCAATATGGAATAGTTTCTTTTGAAACAAAAGTCATTTCCAAAAGTGTACGACAGACTATGGTGGCCTACGTAGCTTATATTGCCAAATTTTGCTCGATTTTTAAGAGCTCCGAATAGGTAGTAATAAAAAGAGCTATCCACATACGGCTTTGCGGGTTCTTCGAAATCGTGATAACCTAAGATAAGACGGTAATCAGAGCTGTTCATCTCTACTCCAGTCTACATAAGCTTCGAAAACAAATGAACCATCGAATGTTAGTTGTATATGCCCGGCTACGGAATGAATGCCATCTAAATACATAAAACGTTACGCTCAATGGTAAGAGGATTAAGGAATGTCCCACAGGCTATCATTACAACTCACAGTCTTTACCTTTGTTAAGCCATTGGTATCTTTTGTCATTTCTGCAAGTCCTTTAGCACTTTCTTGTTTCTTCGCCTGTTGGAAGGTAGAGTAAATAAAAGGAGTCGTAAAATCCAGCCAGTGGGAATTTGAACAGAAGGAAGCAATAAAAAAAACCGACACCAAAACAATACACAGTTGACCTAACATCAGCAACAGGGTTACGTCAGTAACTCTTGGGGAAATATCAGTTTTACGTGAAATAGAAAACGCATTGTTTAAATTACCATAAGGAAAAGTCAATATTAAAAGAATGGAATGCATGAAGTGCAGTAGAAGGAGGGGGGTCGACTTTGTCAAATAGTTTCTGAGAGACCATGCTCTTCTTTTCTTCTTTTCTTCTTTTCTTCTTTTCTTCTTTTCTTCTGTTCTTCTTTTATTCTGTTCATCTTTTCTTCTTTTCTTCCTTTCTTCTTTTTTAATAATAATACACTTTTTAACATTATTAACATTAGTCCACAGTTGTGAAATGTAATCTCAGTAACACTTGGCCGGCTCTTTTATCCATTAGAGGGACGACCCCTCTTTGACTCCACTATATATATCTCATCGCTGCAGAAGTCATCTTCATTTCTCCGTCTGGTCTCGCAAATACCCCAAACATTTCATTTGTATCTGGAATTTTCCAATTTGCCGTTCTCTATCTTACTTCTTCTAATCATTGTTCTCACATTCAGTGTCCTTTGTCCCCCAATATTTTTACATATTTTTTGTTGTTCTCGGTAACATTTTTGCGTAATAAATACCTGAGAATCCTTTTACGCCACTTCGTACATTTCCATTTATGCAATTCATAATTGTTCCGCAGGAAAACATTGTGAGTGGCTTGACTCTTGTTATTAAGAGACCGTATCTAGGTATTTTGATTGAGACGCCATGTCTAGTATCATTCTTCTGTCTCCTGGTCTGTGCAACACAGAGGACAATGACCTCAGACATCTGTACGCTGTTGAAGGAGCTCAAGCCTCCTCACGTACAGCCTGGAGTTTGCACGGAAGCCCTCTAAACTTTTGGAGTCAATGAAAAGAAAGATGCTGCAAAGTTCAGAGGTCAACTGAAGTGCTGACCTAATAAACCTACGTCCTAGTACAGTAAATTTCTGCAGAAAACAACAAATCAAAACCTTAAAAGGATATTTTAGTCATAGGTGGCAGAGAATGGTAGTGGACATAGCCATATGGAATTTTTTTGCAGGATGGTCCCTATCTCAACAGTCAAATCGAAAGCAAACCAAGGCACGCGGAATGAGCAACCTCAAAACCAGAATGGAAACCTAGTGCAGAAAACTAAAGACTTCAATTGTTACAAGTTAAAATCCTAGATTTGAGGAACACCAGGTGGAATGAACAGGGACAGATCTTATCAGATAAGCATCAGGTACTGTACCTAGGAGAAAATACTCATGAGAAAGGATCATTTGCCAAAAATACCTAATAAGCTGGTCTCTGTCAGCCCAAGGCAAGTGCACAATCAGAAATGCCTATGCATCTACAAACATTTTTGATGACACAACAAAGGACAGTTTGAAAGATATGTAAGGTACATGGGGTTCACAGGATGACCTTTAAGCGAAACAGATTTTATATCTGTTGGTCAAATTTATATGTCTTATTTGTGTTATATGTGTTATTTCATATGTGTTAGTCAAAATTGAGGCCTTCATTCACTGATGAAGACTTTTATTTACTGATATCAGAGTATACTTCATTCATTCATTCATTTATTTATTCACTCATTCACTCACTGATCTCAGAGTGTACTGTGGAGCAGAAGTCTGAAGTGACCCCTTTCATGTCAAAGCTAGCTGTGAGATCAAGTTTAAGAATAAAAACGAGGAAGATGCATTTAAAACGCCTTTGGTATAGACAAATTTAAAAATTTTTAAGTGAGGAGCCAATATCAGAGGAAGTTGAGAAGCACATTTCAAGTCTTGGAAATAGCGGAATCAAAGGAAGACATTAAGAACGGTCATTGAAAAAGATTTAGAATGGTGTTAGTAGGGACATTAACAAAGGTTTTCGGTCACAAAAGAGAGACACCACATCAGCAATGGATCAGCAAGGAATTAAGCGAAAAGTAGAAGGAAGTACAGAGAAAAATTTTGGATGAAGGGGAAGAGAAAGTACAATAAAGAAAGCTAGACAGAGAGGTCAAGAATTGTATGAAAAAATGCCAACGTAGCTGAAGAAGCAACTAAGAAAAATGTTACAAGAACAGTGTACAAGATGGTTAACATGTTGGCAGGAAAGTTACAAGAAGGACAAGTGAACAATTGATAAACTAGTAAACGAAAAGAATGCCTAAGAAACATGAAGATCAGCTAAAAAGGTGGTTAAAGTACTTTAATCTGTTAACTGTTAAATCTGCCAAAACCCAAGGAAAAAATGGAAGTTGACTCGGGGGATCTGATAGAGCTAGACACTTTCTGATAAAATCAGCCTGGATGAAGTTCAGTGTGTAATAAGGTAAATTAAAATTTAAGCCACCAGGGCTTGACGGAGTATATGCGAAGGTGCTGAAATATGCAGATGACGAAACTCTGGACAAGTTGAGACAATTATCTAACAATACTTGGGACTAAACAAATGCCAGAGAAATGGGAGACCGTAGTCATTGTGCGTCTTCCTAAAAAGGGAGATCTGAGTAATTGTGCAAATTGAAGAGGGAAATTGTTGACATCGGGTCCTTTAGAAGGGAATGAATGCAAGGTTGATGGGAGGCTCAGGCAACAAGGTATTGGATTTCGAGGAGGACGATCTTGTGCAGATTTCGTAAAGATGCTATTCATTCATTGATGAGCATTATTTAACTATCATAGCATCAAATTATATTAGAGAAACCTTTTGATTCTCTTTGTAGATGTCGCCAAGGCCTTTGATTTGTTACACAAAGAGACATAATGGAGCAGTGACAGATTATACAGGATTCCTCATAAACGAAGGCTTTCTACATCAATAGTAAATGTTGTATAAGACTGAAGGAAGGTACTACAGATACCCTTAAAATAGTTACTGGTGCCAATCAAAAGCGATGTTTTGTCACCATTTCCATTCCTATTGGTGGTTGATTACAGTGAAGGAAAGCAAAAATCTAAGGCTCTGCATGAGTTTCATGAGAATGGGCTTTGGACGTTTCAGATAACATTGCTCTGCTGGATTAAAACGACACTATGTTGCAAACTACTACAAGAGATGAGCAAACTGTGATGAAGAAGGTAGTGTTGCGTTTCAATGCTACGAACTGTAAGATGCTGAAAGCTAGTGACAAAATACTTTATGTCAAGAATCACATTTGGTGGAAATGCAATCCACGAAGTGAATAAATGGCAGTATTTGGGAAGCATCATAAGCAAGGAGGGTGAAACCTCCGACAAAATCAAAGTTAAAATTGGTATGGCTAGCGGAGCTTCTACCAAAATGGACCTTGTCTGAAAATGCAAAAAGATGACAGTCAGACTAAAGATCAGAATGTATGTGCCAACTTTTTGGCCCGTATTACTGTTCTCGCCAGTAACATGGGAATTAAGGAAAGAACTGTAATTATGGGAGACTCCTTCTAAGTGCACGAGAAAGATGACGACATTACCATGCACGGACTGCGTGTCAAATGAAGAAGTGAAAAAAAAGAGCGGGAATGGGAATGTTGGAGGGTGTACATTAAGTCAGAAGGTTGGTATGAATGGGTCAAAACTTACGGAAGGGTATGGAAGAATAACAAAAGTTGCACGAGAAATGATCCCAAGAAGACAGAGAAAAGGAAGGGGATGGCCAAAAATAACTTCGAGGTTCACTGTAGAGAAGCACTTGGAGAAGGACGGAAAGACATTTAGAGACACGAATATGCTAGCCGAAGACAGAAACCTTTGGCGGAGATTTGTTGCTGAAAGTACCATACCGCACGGAGAAGAGCTAACGTCTAGGTATCTAACTAGATTGCTATTGGCTCTCGGAGGAGCTCATCCGCCCTTTGACAGGGCTTCTTTTCAATCCTGATGGTTTAATAGCATGGGAGAGCTGGTTAAATCCTCAACCACAGACCATGATACAGTTTGTACTGGATTACATACAACAATATAAACATGAAAAGTATTACTTGAAAATCTTTTGAGCACTATGAACAGCTTCAACCAACGCCTTATATATTTACAATTCCTTCAAAGTTTGTTAGCTATGTACAATGAACCAAGAAATGCTTTCAGCTTGAATTGCATACATCATAGTGCACTCTTGGAAACAGGAGAACACTTATGTTAAGATGCATTTAGATTTTTTGTTAACAAAATATCACCTCAATGTTTTAATGCATAGGAACTCATTGCACGTAGTTATCTGAGCTATTCTTAAGATTTCATTAACACACCTTGTTTTTATCATTTATATCAGCTGTTGGAGCTCATACAATAACTTTGAGACAATATCCTTGCTGTATGTTATTTGGGATATTATTTGTAAGTTCGCAGATGTGAATTGAATTTTCTGAATAAGAAAACATTTGTTTCTCATGGCCATCATTATCTTTAACTATAAAGAGTAGCATTTGCTGCTAGAACCAAGCTGCATCTTTTGCTGAGCGCATTCTTGTTCCTTGCTTTAGGTACTTGTCATGGTACAGATATACGTTTTTATAATTTTTAAACCGGAAATTATAATCAATTAACTACTTTGGACTTCATCGTTTCCCTCCCTGTTATATTGCAAATACTCATTTGTTTAGCATCTGAGGTAACGATCTTCTCCAAGGAAACTTAGTAAAAAGTAAAACAAGTTAAAAGGTGTTTAAGATATATACGATTCCCAAACGTCGTTTGTAGGGACATGACAACATAAGCCAGTTTAGTTATATTATCAAGCTCTATACTTGCCAGGCACCAAACCAGGTGACAAACGAAGTGGCTCTAGTGAAGATGTTGAAAGGAAGAAACGTAAGTGAGTTTAAAACCATTTCTTGGGGATTTCAGACTTGTTTGAAGGTAAATGGAGAGATAAAGTAAAGAGTTACTTTGTCCGTTAAATGGTACGGCGGTATAGTACAAACAAATATTGGGCTAATCATTTAAAACATACTGTCAATAAGAAATGCTAAGATTTATTCAACGAGAACCACAGTCTTGATACTCCGACAATATAATTAACTCACACCAGCAAACTAATAACCATAATAAAATTAAAGTAGATGTCTGTAATTAGACCAAAAGGCCATAAAATAATACGATTACTTTAAATCTAGGTATGATATGCCCGCCAAAATTTTTTTAGCTAGCTAGAAGAACTAAGGAGTTTACGCCGTTTATGAAATGCGGGGGGGTTGCACACTTACTTTGGTCCCGGTGTCAATGAGGAAACGTGTGCAAGTTATGCGCTTCAAAACATAAAACAGGCCACTATGAGTAAACCAGCAAGACTCGCCTCCTTTAGCTGCTGGTGGGGTAGTTTCGAGGGGTACCAGACTGAGTAGAATGAAAAGTCCATGGGTGACACACATTTGTGGGATTCTTCACCGTAACGCCAATTGGACGAGCAATCTGTAAACGATCCTTATTCGTGGGCTGGTATGTTAAGGTTCGTTAGATTGCTAGTCGCCATTATATCTTGATCATGTGGCAGGAACGCAAAGTTCTCATGTTAACATCTCGAAACATGACTATCATTACACCCCCCTTTTCACAAAAGAGAAGAAAAAAATGTTAAGGTGTATATTACTATATGTGTTGTTAAGATACTTTACTTAGAGATGTTACTTAAAACTAGATTAATGTTCATCATTACTATATGTAATGTTTTTAGCAAGTCCATAAATTACTTGTAAGATTTAACTATTTCCGTATCGGTTTAGTAAACGAACTTTCCTCCCTGACCTAGTATATCTTTCAGCAGGTATCACTTGACAAACTTGGTAACTGGCTTGCGACTTAGATGGAATAGGAGGTTGAGTAAACTGCTGGATGTGTTCTTGTTGTTCAATGAATCTTATTTGCGGCTGGGTGAGAGTCACTGGTTGACGTTCACTTTGTGATGGAGTATGAGCAGGTACTTGAGTAACAGGAGGTGGAGGTACTGTAGAAGGAACAGCACGGAGATGTTGACGATTGCGGCGAAGGATCTGACCATTTGCCATCTTAACAATGTAAGAGCACATAATTTTCAATATAGTGGTTTGGATTAACCATTTTTTTCTGAGAATGTTCAGACCAGAATGAAACTTTCAGAAAGCGTAAATCTATTTATTTTAAACTCCTTTTAGACCGGAGACAGATTTTTCAGTCCCTTAAGGCATAGTTTAAGCCACTTGCAAAAATGACATAATTTTCAATATAGTGGTTTGGATTAACCATTTTTTTCGGAGAATGTTCAGACCAGAATGAAACTTTCAGAAATCTTAAATCTATTTTAAACTCCTTTTCGACCGGAGACAGATTTTTCAGTCCCTTTAAGGCATACTTTAAGCCACTTGCAAAAATGACATAATTTTCAATATAGTGGTTTGGATTAACCATTTTTTTCTGAGAATGTTCAGACCAGAATGAAACTTTCAGAAATCTTAAATCTATTTATTTTAAACTCCTTTCGACCGGAGACAGATTTTTCAGTCCCTTTAAGGCATAGTTTAAGCCACTTGCAAAAATGACATAATTTTCACTATCGTGCGTACGCAGTAAAATCAATGTACTGCGCTTTAATTATATATTGTTGCACATCTTGCATTCTGAGCTAAGTGAATGAAGTTGTGTCCCTAAAAATATCTCTATAAATGTCACCTTGAAGTTTGATCCTGGCCTCGCATTATAGTAACATATGCATCATTAATGAAATGTCACAAACTAATTTAAGGTGCGACAAAACAAACAACAGTTTATTTATTCGTTAACTTTCAAAATTATTGGATGGTTTCTTGAATTATCATCAAAATATGCACGTCTGTTGATCATGGAAATTAGTCACTATGAGCAGCGGGGTACGGGCAAGAGAGGACAATTTTTTCAGAGGGTGGATCGAATGTCAATTTATAAGGTTTCTTTCACAAGTCTGTGATAGACCCTAATATAGCCAAGGCTGTAGTGAAGGGTAACTAAGGAGTTTGATGAAATTTCTCCTGAATTTATATTGGCAAAGTACTTTATCGATTCATTTTTTAATGATTCAATTAGAGCACAAGCCACGATAGCATGGGCTACGGGTTCGATCACCGGTGGTGACATATTTCGCATTTCCTAGTGTTCTTTCAAAACTGATTTAATTTTATTATCAATCAATGGCTTATTGAAGTCGTTTACTGTAATCGAATCTTTCAATATGAATATTGTTTTACATGATCACTTACGATCCAAAATAACAATAATAGTTGGTAAATTAACTTTTCAATTTCATCAATTAGTTAACTGTCCCACTCTCATGAAAGCCCCCGGCCCTAATAGGCTTGGCTGGCAACTGTCCTAAATCTAGCCGTAATAATGTACCGATACCCATATCCACTCGTACCCTAACCGAAAATAGAATACAGAGGCAATCGACCAGAGCAGCTCGATCGATCCCCCCTATTTTGTTTTCCATAGTGTGGAAACAGACAGTTTTTTACAATTAACTCTACGTTTGGCATTAAAAAAGGGCCAAAATGATTGCAACCACAGTATTCCTTTTTCAAACGTACACTGGTAATTGATGAGAGTGCCTATTCATACGTCTCCTCATCTTCAAAAGCAAAGGGCCTTGCCCTTTCTACCCCTACAATTAATGCCAGTGGGTGTTACTTTTGTGCAACCAATAACCATTGAACTTTGGATAAACGGCCTTTTCAGGAGGAGTTCCGTGCCAGTAAGTGTCCGTGAAGTGCCCCTTATTTCTTGGCAGATCTTCATATTGCGCATGCTTTGTTGCACAAAAAACATTTGCTTAACAACTTCCGCAGCCTGCCATTTTATGTAGAGTGTATTGTAACACTAGCCTGCGAAATTGATCCTTATTTCCTAGAATCGATTAGGAAGTTGTCAGTTGACAGTAAACTGTGATAGATTACAAATAAATACATGAGAATCTTGGACACAAAACTGACAAGTCATGTAAGTTCTGGAGTACCTGTGAGGCGCCAAGGTTGCATGCTGAGTAGTCAGCATAACATTCTACCAGACAAATCTTCATATGTATTTTGACGCGGTAGCAGTAATTGCGAAAAACAGGGACTCGAAAAGTGTACAAAGGAATGATTTAAAATGACACGCATAGCTACTGTGTTATTCGTTCTACAGGCAGTATTCTGGCAAGTAGCTGCCCGTGCACATAGGAGATGCTCCATGCCAGAAAATCGACGATTTGATTGCCATCCTGAGCCGAATGTCGATACGAACAGATGCGAAGCTCGTGGATGCTGCTTCGTGTCTTCAGGGAAATATACGATGGAAGAGAGAGTGAAGTTAAGTTTATGCGGGCATGGCAAGGTGGGTTTACCTCAATGCTTTTATCCGAAAGACTTTGGAGGCTACAAAGTAATTAAGAAAATACCTACAGACGTTGGTTTTCAACTGCATTTGAAATTGTTTGGGCCCGGCGGACCATATGGAAATAACGTGGAAAGTTTGGTCGCAGACTTCAGACTTGAGACCGCAACAAGACTGAGGGTGAAGGTAATTATCAATTATCAAGTGGGTTACTGTTTTATTTGTTTTAGTCGTATTTATAACTTGTGCTAAGATTATAAGAACAGATTAGGCCCAAGTACAATTGCGGCCTGGCCTATAGGCCTTTCAATGCCCAAGGGGCACTAGTGACCAGGGTTGGAGGCCCCGTAACAGAACAGTTACCCTTTCATCCCCCGTTAAGCCCTTGAAGTTCTTCGTCAATAAATTTTCAACTCCTGAAGTTTTAGAAATATGAATGCGTAATATAAACACCAACATAACTTTAATGGTCCCATTTCGTAATTTACTAAGGTTGGAAATAGATATTTTTAATGTAACTGTAAGTTAAATTGAAGCACTGAAGTATATGATAAAATTTAAAGTATTAGCTAAGGATTAGCAAAGGATTAGTATTAGCCAGCTCCTCAATGCTCAAATTTTTGGTGTAGGTTAATTTAAGTGGGCTCGGGGTAGCTTATGCAAAGAGACTATACTTTTATATTCAGAGGCTGGCTTTGGACCGACATGGTCATGCAGTATTTTGGAGTTGTCAACCTACTTCAGTTTTATGTAAGGCATATCTTGCATAGTGAGAAGGGGTTTGACATAAAGAACATGTTAGGGACCTATCCACAAATGAATTACTCACAAAGTAGTTTTACATTCTGGAAATTCATCTTTGAAGCAAAGGAAGGAAAAATAGGGTGCCAACCTTAACAAGGAACCCAACCACCAGTCAACTAAACTACCAAACCATCTTTAGTGGGAGCTGTCAGGGAAAAACTATGGAGGATCCATGTTAAAGTAGCTTGGCTGGGAACCCTCCCCCCCAGTGCATCTACCATTGGTCATGAGCATGGTTTTACACCCCCCCATGATTCTGAGGGACCTAACTTTTGGAAACCTGTTATTTTATGGGGGACCTACGATTTTGGGAAAAAAGTGGGGGACCTGAACTTCTGGGGGGATGTGAATAATGTCACCCAATTCTGGGGGGACCTGACACAAATAGTTGATAATTTCATCAAGCACAGTGTTTTGTTGAGAAGTCCACTTCAACTGACATTTCATTGTTGTGTGGGGCCTTCTGCACCAAACAGAATATCAACACATTTCTAAATATTGCCCAACCAACAATTGAAGCACACTTTCGTGACTGATTCACTGTTCACTGAGGATTATGATTTTTTTTGCACTGCATGGACTGTCACAATCAAATACAGTCCTAAGTTAGCATGCACTAAAGAGTGATACATCTCTGAATTTGACAGGTTGTGGCCTGTTTTCAATCGAAGCTGGGGAAAATTCAAATGCCTGCCCGATGCGATACATAACATTCAGTAATTACATGATAAACTTTCCAAACATACGTGAAATGTTGAACAAGAAAGAGCTCTTTATGAAAGTGCAGGAACCTTTGGAAAAATGTATTTCTTGTCACATCTTTTGATGTTACTTCATGGACATTTTGTCATGGAAAACTGACTTCAAAAGCATTGTTAAGTTGTGTCAGTTATTATATTTTTGTGCAGTCACATCTGAAACAATGGCCAATTTTTCTTTGGCAATTTTTAATTTGACCTGATGTCAGCTTGGAATTATGGCTTCTAAGAAACTTCAATTCTTCTACAACTTATATGTGTAGGAACCTGAAAAAGTGAGGGAGTAGTATTAAATTTGATCAGGAAAGAGTCCAGGGGCAAGATTAATGCTAAATCCACCCCCAAGACAATCTCAGGGAGAAACATTTAAAGGCATTGCCTTGCAGTTTACAGCTTCGTTGCAAGCTGAAGTCCAAAATAATGAAATGGGCACTGAACCAGACTCTTTCTAATTTGAGTTCCTTTGGGTTTTTGAATGGTTGAAATTTTGTGCTTAAAACCATTTGAGAATGACCAGATGCTAGATGTGCACAATGTCTTAAACCTGTTGTTTTGAATGAAGAAAATTACTCTAACCTCTTGGTTGAGATAAACATGACCATCCATTTGAGAAAGCAAATCCATTGAATTCAGGTAGACTCTATTATCATTGGATGTGAACTGTGTTGTTCACTTTTGTGATGTTATGATGATGTCAAGACTTAATTGAGTACCAATTTGTCACCAATTTGCCAATTTTTATTCTTGTTATCAATTGCCATGATTCAGATTCAACTGTTGCATTGGTTTTGGTCATTCTCGACTCATTAAGTTGAGCCAGACTTTTGCTTTTTTGGGCCCACCCTGACTTACGAGAGGACCTCAAATTTTTATGGTGCACCAAATTATGGGGGGACCTGAGAACAATTTACCCTCGGGGGGACCTAGAATTTATGGGAGGACCAGAAAAGCTGGATGAAACCATGATGAGGCCTACTGTTGATTTGTTTGATGTGGTGGGTTGAGGGTAAATAATCTAGGTACAGAACTGTTGAAAGAGTGTACACACTTCCATAGTGCATAGTGGCCTTAGAGAGAAAAACTCCTATATATTGATTAAAAATCAAAGATTGAAAAATCTTTGTCTTATCCTTTGGGCCTGATGGTCCAATGTTTTAGGTGTTGGTTTAGTAATCATGAGATCATGGGATCAAATCCCTTCAGCTCCCTAAAAATTGCAAGCTATTGTGGTAATGCTCCACTCTTTGAGAATTCTATATAATTGCAATGTGTCTGCTGAGAATTTATATATGTCTGGCACTGATGAAGGCTCAAAGCCGAAAAACAATAAATAGCAATAAATCAATTTTCCTTTACTCACTGAGTGGAGGAGAATTTGCAAGAGATTGACACTAAAAATCGTTGCCTTAGCTTTTGGGCCTGATGGTCCAATGGTTGAGGCGTTGGCTTAGTAACAATGAGGTCGTGGGTTCGAATCCGGTCAATGCCTGTATATTGCAAGCTATTGTGGTAATGCTCCACTCTTTGGGAATTTTATTTTAATTGCAATGTGATCTTTCTTTTGACTCAAATCTATGCATGCTCTACATATTTATGCGTAGAGCACTAGAGCTCTATACATTTCTTGTGCCAGGGATGCTTTAACGTTACACTCTCTCTCTATATATATTTATTCAATCTGCAGACAGTACTGTTTCATCTTTTTTGGGCTCATCAGTGCAGCATAGAGTGCAGAGACTGAATCTTAGATATGAAGCAAGCATGTTTGCAACAAGGCAGTTTAAAAGTTTCATATGGCATCATGCCAGAGTGCTCAAAGTGTATATGCAGTGAGCATTGCATAATACAAATAGAAGTGGTACTGTTAGGGTGAGGGTGACCTAACCAACCCAAGTTGTATCAACTAGGCAATAATTGAATTACTATAAACAAATCAATCAAAGTAGATGACTAAGACTAAAAAAGACTGAGAAAATTAAAACTTTTGAACGCTGTGTGCACCATAGAATGTACGCATCTAGTGTATGCAAACTATGTCAAATATGCCTTATTAGCCTATCTATATGCTCGCCGGCCTGGCAGCGCTGACCTTAACCCTGGCTCTGGTGGTGCTGGCTTTGCCTGGACGGCGGCGTTTCTGGCACAAAAACCACGCTACTTTTCAGCAGTGGCACTACTATCTGTCTCTGGGCGCCGTAGCGCTGGCCCTTTGGCACATCATTGGTAGCGGCTTTTATGTGTCTACCCTGGAGGCCTGGCTGTACGGGTTGCTGACCGTATTGGTTGTCGGGCTGCACCGCCTGGGTTCCGGCATCTCCGCCGATTCCACCGACAACGCCCCGCAGGTAGTGGCACATCACTTGTTGGTATTTGTTCTGTGTGCCGCTGTGTTTGTCGCGCTTAAACTGCCCTGGCCGGCCGCACCTTGAAGCCGTTGATTGTGCTGTCAGCGCTGGCGCTGGTTGTCGTGGCCACTCTGGTGGTTGGTGAACAGATCAGCAGCGACACCCAGCACGAGCATTTTATCCCGCATCCGGAAGGGCCACTGCTTGCGGTGTACTTTGCCCACGCCGATCATACCGAGCAGAACTGTGTGGCTTGCCATCACAATTTTACCGATGACACAGGTGTTGGCATGTGCTTCGACTGCCACAAAACGGACCCCGACGTGGCGCTATTGATTGAAGAGCAGTTCCACGACCTGTGTCGCGGCTGTCACCTGCAAAAACAACTCGAACAACAACTGGCAGGAGGCAGTCACGGACCCACCCGCGCCTGCATCAGTTGCCACGTAAAAGATGATTTGCCCTGACCCCACCGGGTTGGGATAAAATTACCCCACAATAATAACGGGACCTCACACATGCCGTCCGCAGCACTGCCCTACCGATTTAACCCAAGCCTGGCCGTAACCTTATTCGCAGCCGCTTCGCTGTTGTTGCCCCCGGCCCTTCATGCTGAGCAGCCCGACAACGAAAAAAAACTGTTGTGGGGTGACACGCATCTACACACATCCTATTCCTTTGACGCCTTTCTGAACGGCAACCTCAGCGCCGATCCGGACACCGCTTACCGTTACGCCAAGGGCCAGCCGGTTATTCACCCGTACAACCGGACCCGGGTGCAGATCAATACCCCGCTCGACTTTCTGGTGGTTTCCGACCACGCCGAGTTCTACGGTGGCATTCGGGACATTTACTACGACGGCATCCAGGACAGCGAGCCGAATATCATCGAAAGCATTGCCTACTGGTACAACGAAAAACAAATTCGCGATGCCATTGATACGGAAACAGGCCCGGCTTATTTCAGCACGCTGCTGCCCAGCAACGACGACCCGGTTACTGCCGCGCGTAACTGGGTGGAAGACAACGAACGCCAGATGGTACCGGGTGCTGATGTGTCCGCGCAGAATGCCTGGCAACGTATGCGTGACACCGCGGAGCAGCACTACCAGCCTGGTACATTTACCACGCTTATCGGCTGGGAGTGGAGTTCCATTCCCGGTGGCAGCAACTTGCACCGGGTGGTAGTGACCGATGCCGACGGCGAAACTGCAGGTGGTTTTATGCCCTTTGGATCAACTGACAGCCCGTACCCGGACGACTTATGGCGCTGGTTGGACGAAACCAGCGAAAAGACAGGCGCTGACTTTGTAGCGATTCCACACAATTCAAATATCTCAAAAGGAATGATGTTCAGTGAAACTACCCTGCGCGGCGAGCCGATGGACGCGGATTACGCTCAACTGAGCCGCAAGTGGGAGCCTGTGGTTGAGATCACACAGTATAAAGGTGACTCGGAAACCCACCCGGATCTTTCCCCGGACGATCCATTCGCCGACTTTGGCTTGTACCCCTGGTACATTGCCCAGGAGCGTACTATGGAGTACGTGGCAGCACCCGCAGATTATATTCGTTCAGGTTTACGTAACGGCATGGAACTGGCGCAACGGCTTGGCACCAACCCGTTTCAGTTCGGCGTGATTGGCTCTACCGACAGCCATACGGGATTGTCAGCAGCGGAAGAACCAAATTTCTGGGGCAAAATGGCCTACGACTCTGTTCCGGAGCGCAAGCAAAACAACGCCATTGCCTCCGGCCCCACCGGCTGGTCGATGCAGGCTGCCGGCATGGCTGCCGTGTGGGCGGAAGAAAACACCCGCGAAGCGATTCTTGCCGCGTTTAAACGCAAGGAAGTTTATGCCACTACCGGACCGCGCATTCGCCTGCAATTCAGTGGACAAGGTAGCGCCGGCCCAGTCCCCATGGGCGGCGAGATCACCACTACCATGACCGGCATGACCTTAAATATAAGCGCGCAAAAAGATCCAAAATCAGCCAACCTGGATCGCATTCAGGTGGTGAAAGCCTGGCTCGACAGCGATGGCAACAGCCACGAAAAAGTGTACAACGCGGCCTGGTCCGGCGCGCGGCAAATGGACACGGCTGGCAATATTCCCGCAGTGGGTAACACGGTAGACGAGTCCACCGGGCGCTGGACGGACGATATCGGCGCACCCGAACTGACAGTTGCATGGCAGGACCCGGATTTCAGCCCCGCACAAGCAGCGTTCTACTACGTCCGCGTATTGGAGATTCCCACGCCACGCCATGCCCTGCTGGACGCCATTGCTTTAGGGCTGGAAGAGCCAACTGTCGGCGACAAAATCATTCAAGAGCGTGCTTATAGCAGTCCGATCTGGTACACGCCTTAGGCGTCGCCTGATCGCCATCTCAAGAATCCGGCGCTAACAAACGCGTAACAGCGACCATATCGCCACTGTCACGGGCAATACTCATGGCCAGATTGGCTATCTGCTGCCCGGCAGCATCACTTTGCAGGCGCGCCTCCAGTAGCTTGAGCGCGGCCTGGGATTGCTGGGCGGAATGCAGCGCCACGGCATAAACATAGAGGTACTGGTCGGTGTCCGGCGCAAGTTCGTAGGCTTTTTTCAACAAAGGCAGGGCCGCCGTGCGTTGTTGCTGGCGCACCAGCCAAAGCGCTTTGGCTAACAGCACATTCGGCAGATTTTCATCCACCGCCAGTGCCGCGTCGAGCAAAGGTCCCGCTTCCACATCCCGGCCGGTTTGACGATAAAGATCAGCAAGATTTACATACGCAGGAATCCACTGCGGATTCAGCCGGTTGGCGCGTTGCAGTGCACCCTCGGCCGCAGCCAGATTGCCGGTGGCCAGATCTAAACCGGCAAGGTTGGTTAAGCCTTCAGCACGATCCGCAACCAGGGCCAGGGTTTCGCGATATTCTGCTAACAAAGGTTGCAACGCATCCGTGGCGCTGCTGTCGAGGGTTGGCAACACTTCCAGCAACGCCTGGACCACAGCGGTACGCACAGCCAGCAGTTCATCCTCAAGTAATGGCCGCAAACGCTGCCAGCGCTCTTGCGCCGGCCAGCGGCCGGTTGCCTGGATGGCGCCTAACCGCACCAGCGCATCACTGTCACGCAACCCCTTCGTGACAGCAGTTGCCGAGACATGCCGGTTGTATCCACCCAGCAATGATACTGCCGTGCCGCGAACGATGCCGGGTACATCTTTGTCAAGCGCCAGCGCGGCCAGAGGCGCCTCTGCCTCCGCGCGACCCGCCCGTCCGCCAGCAATCCAGCGGGTAAAATATGTGTCGGCACCAGCGGCACTTTGCACACCGAACATTTCCTCAAACGCTGCTGCCTGCCAGCTCAGCCCCTGCTCGGCATGACAGTCGGCACACGCATTGGGCACCCCAAATTCAACCGTCTGCTGGGGGCTGGGAATGCGGAAACTGTGATCCCGCCGGTCGTCTACCCCCATATAAGTTTCTGTACGCATGTGGCAGTTCACACATTGCCCACCGGTAGACGCAGGTTGGTGCTTGTGGTGTGAGATGTTGTCATAGTCTGCCCGGCGCAGGCTGGGAAACTCTGCGCGACCGGCAGGATTGTGGCATTGTGTACAGACCTGGTTACCAGCGAGCTTTAATCCGCCGCTGTGTGGGTCGTGACAGTTGCTGCAGGCAACCCCCGCCTGAAACATCTTACTCTGCAGGAAAGACCCGTAAACGTACACTTCATCCATGATTTGTCCGTCCGCGTGATACAGATCCGCGGTTAACAACGACGGCACATAGTGGTCGAGAAACTGCTGCCGCGGATTAAAACCCTCGGCCAGTTGCGCGCGGCGGCTGTGGCATTGCGCACAGGTG
>JAAAKM020006971.1:149187079-149202000 GCA_010016025.2 Alatinidae sp. Z8VKAUB7J3 | reverse complement strand
TTAATTAAACGACTTTTGGTGTCTACAGTCCTTATACATCAGCAGCTGGTTTAGTGTACGGCAAGGCTTTAGTAAGAAGACCCTATCTTTTAGTTCCATCATCCCATTGAAGATGAAGGCAGTGTGGTGACTCAGGACCATGTTACACCTACCTTGACACCTTTAAAATTTACCAAAATATCAATTAATTGATTTTGCTTAGGTCACGAACCCTGAATTTGATAGCTGATAACAGTTGCCACTTCTCAAATATTTGAATATTCGAATATTCAATAAACAATGTTTTCAAACTTCTTAATTACCAGAGCAGGGATAGTTTGAGAAAAACAAATCGAAACTTGGATGAAAGAAGATGTTCCGAAAATGAAGAGATGAAGAAATAATTAAGTACGTTTGTACGTATCTCAGTGAAGGCGAGATTTACTTTTGACGATGTTTGGTAGACTAATAAATATAAGTAGGTACGCAAGTGAGCATTATTAGGTACGAAGTTGGCAAGTGATTACGAAGTGAGTGCGGAAGTGGCAGTTTCATAGAAATGTGTATATGGGCAGTGATACTACATTGGGATTACATACTTAACAAATCTCTTCCTCTGAAATGCTATCATCAGGGTGGTACCACTGATATGTTCAAAGCATGATGTTCTTTATTAAAGTAATGACGTACGCCATGATTTCACAAGATCAATCTTCTACTTATTCTCTTACTTTTAAAACATTCTACGAAAAGGTTTTGGATAGCATTAATTGATGGCATCAATATCTCAAATGTCTCAGCACATTCTCTCTTTGCCCATAATGTAACGGATTGATAGTGGTTGCTCTGTCACTACTGTAACTTCTATACTTTTAAGACTATCCTGGATCCTCTCTCCGTTATATTTTTTAAGCTTATATTTGCTTTTACAGAAAGTTATTATTACTCATTCAGGCTTTGCTACATTTTCATTGCTGCAAGGTAAGACAAGCCGATACATTCAACAGATATGATTCTTTGCTTGACGGGACTCAATAATGGGACTATAAAGGAGCCATTAAAGAAACTAGGCTTTTTGAGCTTTTTTAATGATACTCGTGCCATCTTCGTTTAAAAGAGCATTTTTAGTAAATTTGTTTGGTATGTAATTTTAATTTGTTTTGTTTCTAATATATTCTTTGACGTTGAATACATTTTTTGGACCTATATACAGTTTTATAGCCTAGAAAAGTGGTTTCTAGTTTGCAGTTCAGTTTATTTATTTTCCTGAAAAAATACCTGCGAACACAAGGGACAAGAGTTGCTTTCCATATTTATTTAAATGCAGAGCTTTCTTCAATTTATAGCTACGGTTTAATTTACGCCCTTTGCAAAACGTGCGCACGTTAAATAGCCTGTACTTGATAAGCGAATGTTGGCACGAGTGCTCTTTCTTTTGAACTAACTATTGCATTTATAAATTTTTGGGTCAAGGTACCAACAGTTTTCAAATTTGGCGCGAAAAGTTCTCACTTCCCGAGTCAAACAGCCGTGTGGCAGTAGGAAACCTTTTTACAATTTGCACAAGAATAAAGGAAGCAAAACATCCAAACAATAACTGAACTTGGATTTAACTGGCATACCAAGTGTTTGCAAGAGGCAGACCACAAGCAGCCAAGCAAAGAAAAAGTCATATTTTGGGCTAATGGTCAACTCTTAAGAATTGGAAGCTCGTGAAAGACTCTTTCGAATTTCAAAATTGTGTGTATATATATGTAAATAGAGTTCACATACGCAGTGATGTCATCATGCAACAGTTCCTTGAAGTAGGCCTATGGAACTAATGTCTTCGTTTAAGAACTGAGTCGCTGAAATTGGAAGATAATATACAAATATGGTTCATTATTTAGATCATCATTAACAAAGCTGATATCTACGTAATTATGACGAATGCATGAGCCCTTTGTGATAAGAGTTTCCCGTTCTTTCACTATGTAAAGGCCCGGTTTATCAATAACAATGGACATTTAACGCCAGTCTATCACCAACTGTCGGCCTATCTATGAGAACTACGTAAGAAGCTTAGCCAATAGTTATTAAAATATGATGATGAAACCTATTGGAAGTCCAAAACTTTGGCAGCGCAGACCTGATTAGACTATACTTAGGTCGATCGAATGCGCACGTACACCTTTGAAGCTAGTTTAGTACACTGCAGTCATACAAATACGCAAAAATTACTGTACCTTGAGGACGGGTGTTAAATATTCTGCAACTCCTAGTGCCTTACTTTTAACTGCGTTGAAGACGTTCTGTACTGAAGCCATGACTGTAACAACTTCGGATTTCAACTCAGGGTCACAAACAACAACAACTCCCAAATCTCTCTTTTGATTACATTGGGCCACTAGCCTCATTTTCAACTTTAAAATCTAATTAAGAGGCCGATAACAAATGGATAGTTTCAAAACATGGCTTTTGCTCCTCGATGCTTGTGTTGGTGCAGTAGAGCTACTAGCCCTGTCAATTACTCCACAATCCTTGGACGTATAGATAGATGCCAGATAATACAGAAGAGGTAACTAACCATCAGAAATTTAAACGTATGAATTATTGTTTTGTTTTGTCAGCCATGGTTAAGATTAACACATTAAAAGTAGTAGGACTACCCTTTCACGGACACTAATTGTTGGTTTATGATGGAAATATGTACATAGTAAATATCTACTCAGAAATGTAGATTCGTGATGTTTTATTTATGTATCATTTGTACTAAAATCATAAACCAAGGCAGCTGAAGCGATATACTAATTCCTGAAGATGTCCTGAAGGTGCGCACTTTATATATGTGACAATTCAGAAAATAGAAATGTTAAAATTAGAAATTTAGGATACAATTTGTGGATATAATCACAGTGATGCATCATGAAGGCCTACGGTTGCATTGGATTTAGATAAAAAAGGCACTGGAAAAAGGCATGGTAAAAATGGTACTGGGGAAAAACACTGGAAAAAAGCTCTCTGATATGTCCCTCGTAACTTGACTGGAAAAATTCAATTTTGCAAAGGTGATTAATGGAAACTTTGGATTCAAGAACATATTCGAATAAATAATAGTCTAATAAAACTATATATTAATATTACTTTTAGGAAGGAGGCCCAATCCTACACTACTCCATGTAGGAACTCATACCCAAAAATTCCAATCCGGCACAGTAGCCCCTAAACAAGTTTCCCACAAGAATTTCCACAGTTGCACACATACATCATCCAACTCAAGTTTAACTGGCTGATACCAACGCCTTGGAAATTGCTACTTTTAACTGATAGCAGAACCTTGTGCCTTTATATAAATGTAGGCCTACTAATAAATTCTGCTTTTAATAAACTCTAATAAATCCAAAATGAATGAATCAGAAGAAAAAGAATGTCATGACATGCTTTGCAAGCCTACACTCCATCCCACATTTAATGTCTAAATTCCTAACATAGAGTAGCCCAAATATTATGGTTACATGACCTAGGTTTACTTTAAAATTAAGGCATAAAAAGGAGGGCAGTATATGTGTTTGCGAACAATATTATAAAAAAGGATGAATATTTATTAGTTGTATAAAATATTCTCAATCTTTCATGGACACCTTTTAAGGGAACAAAGATTTATGAACCTTTCAACATGTAGCAGTGTTTGCGTAGAATTGGCAGTTTAGTAACAATAGACCAACTTCATCAGTCGATTTACTGGAGTGAAGGGAGTGTTAAATGTAAACGACCAAAAATATTTATTAACATACAAAACTAATTCAGTCGGTTGGAGCAAGCCCTAAAGCCATGGGGGTATAGGAGGTCTATGCCCCACTAAATATACCGTTACTCCTGAAAGGTTTCTGTCAAGTTTCAAGCAACCATGGGCTTTCTTTAAGTATTCGCAATTTCAGCCCCCTAAAAACTCAGAGCAGTCCTTTAAAGCCAAGAATAGTCCCTCAAAATATCTTACTCTGGCTATGTGCCTGGTGTTATGGAAAAACACATGTGTTATGGAAAAAATTAGTATTGAGTGCCCATGGGCAATGAGTGCCAGCATGTCTTAAGTAACACAGCTGAACTGATATTGTAATTTGAAAACGACCTTGAATTGCTACCTCTTTCCCTAAAGAGGCCTATAATATGAACGAAAAGTTGGTGCCCAGCAATTACTGGAAGCCCCCTTTCCCTCAATCAGTATAACTCTGCGCATTTTTATTCATTCTCTTCACTTAAGCTCCTTCGGAGAAGTTCAACCTTTAAAGAAAGTCCTTAAAAGTACCAAACTATTTTTGTTATGAAGAATTTGCCAACCCACTGCAGTGGTTGCACCCTCTAGTCCATGAATAGTTGGTTGAAATATGGAAAACTTCCCAGGTATTAAGCTACTAAGAGAAAATAAAACATGTAAGACCCATTAATAAAGCCCACTATGGACCAAACTGTTAATTGTGTGAATTTTGATTAGTCTGATGCATGTTCCTGGTGAGCAAAGTTATCCATTACATTTTATCACATTTAGTTCTTGGTTTTGTAAATGCACAGGAATTGGAAAGAAAAGCAAAATTAAAATATAAAACGTGGCTTTCATGACAGAAGCTATGCGGTGGAGAATCCTTCGAAAACCTTTTGATCAACATATTCTACTCTAAGGAATATATATATATGATAACAGCGTTTTCTTTCGATTTCCTGTAAAAATGGTCGAGTGAACTCCATCTTTAAATGTCAACGGATGAATTTGGTATGACTACAGGCTTAAAGTAAAACATCTCTTTATCAATTCTACAGTGATAAAGTTCCCCTGTAAATACATTTATTGCAAATTTGTGAAGCGAGTGAGAGGGAAAGCTCCAACTTAATTTGAGTTGTGACTCTGATCTTGTGTTATCTTGACTACGTTGATCAACTGCTTTCTGTTGCCATCCCTTCCTTAAATGTGAATGAACAACTTCTCTCCTTGTCGTTCCTTACATAACAGACAAAGTGTATAATGCAGAAGTAACTGGGAGTATAATGTGCCTCCATTTACATGAAATCAGAAGCAGAACCCGACGTTGCCCTCGCTGCTGCCAGCCAAATTCCACTGTGTTGGTTGATTCATGCGAGCTCAACCTCGTTTTGAGATAGGATTGCACAATTGTGATAAAGGTCCATTGATAAAAGAACAGAAGATGAATAATCAGTGTAACAATAATCTCGCCAAGAACAATGAACTTAGTGTTAGTGGAGTCATGCTGTTGACATACCGTAATTAACAAAATATTGATACTAATGTATTCAGAGAAATTAATATTTTGTTTATAAAATTATTCCTCTCTTGCAAATTTTGTTGGCAGATTGTCACTTTAATTTGAATTGCCTCAGTGATGAAATGTATTTCATTGTTATAAGCTTTTGAATTCTAGGCATCAAATGCATGTATCAACCAGGTATTGTGGCCCCTACACAGATGTAGCACAACAATAACTATTTAAGGAAAAGTTTTGTGTATTAATGCCATGACAGTATTTTTGGATGTCTTTGTGAAATAGATCCCACATGGAGCATATTGTAATAAAAAAAATTAAAAAAATTCAGTAGCACATAAATGCTGCATTATTCTTTAACAATTGTATGTCAATTCTTTGCACATTGACATTACTATGTCAAGAATACTCAAAATGGTGAGACTTTAAAGTTGTAAGGAATAGCAGTGTAATATTGATAGAGATGTTAATAGACACAGCGTAATTTGTATTCAGACATGCTTTTCAATTCATAGTGAATAATCAAAGGCAACAGAAATAGGCTTAACTATAGCCCATTAAATATGGATATATGTAATTTATGACGGCCTTTTGCTTATCCCACATCACTTTATCTGAGGCATTAATCTGACTCATTAATTATGTATCAACTATGTAAGGTCTCTTATGCACTCTTTGACATTTTGACCTTTTGAAGATAAGTTGTATTGTTGTGCTACTGTTGTCAAGCAAGGTTGTGGTGGGAGCATGACACATGTATCATTAGTATCTAGTCCACCCTCAGTTTGATTGGCTGCCTAGAATGAGTTAGTATACAGACTGAAAGCACTTTGGTATGAACATTTACTCACATTTAGAACAATTCCTAAAGATTCCATGGTTGACCTCTCTCACTCTCTCTGTAGGCAGTTTAACTTCACAAGATGGAGGATAAATAGATTTTCAGAGAACCCTTACAAGCCGGAAATAGTAACTTCCCAAAGTTACAGAGGAAAACTGCTTAAACCATTTTTATTTACATGTGTGGTAAGTAGAGTAAGTGTATCAATTCTCTGATGACAGGGAATGTTTCTGTTAGGGAGCTTGCACACTGAACCAGCATATGCAATGTGGCATATCACTTGGCAATGAACCTATACAAAAGTAATAAACCTCATTGAAGTGACATGCCACATGGCAAATGCAATGTGCTACTTCTGTACCACTTAAAAAACCATTTTTCAAAATCATGTCACGCCACACAGTTGCTTCTCAGCCGATCAGGATAGTCTTTGTTCAAATCACATGATCAGCTTGGCATGTGAGGACTAGGGCACATTGCTTCTCAGCCAATCAGGATAGTCTTTGTTCACAACACATGAACAGCTTGGCCAGCGAGGACTAGGGCAAGTTGTTTCTTAGCCCTACACTTTCATGGGATCATGGGCAAGTCCAGTCTGTTTGGTTAGGCCATAGGTTATCAACTCAGGGTAAATTTCTCTAGTTAGACAAACGATTACAGAACAATTTTGTCTATTTCCTCTTTGAACATTCTTTTTATGAATTGCAGTTTCCATTTAAATAAATTATATTATATAATTTACTCAGTTGATATATGTTTTGAATTCAAATTAGGTATGCTCATAAAATGTCACTTGCTGTCCAAATAGCCATCGGGCCACTCTTTACAATAAACAACTGCAAAATAATGCAATGACAAAGCGACATCTCCATTTATGTTTTGTCCTACCAACTATCAGACACATAAGAGCAATAACATTGTCTTCGTTAGAGGAAAGCATCTTTTTACTTTACTTTTACTTTTTTCATTTGCTACTTTGGTCTGAGAGCATAGTAACGTGTGGCATTTGCAATGTGGCCTTTGTGGTGTGTCACTTTGATGTGTAAGCTCTGATAGAGTCATTTCCAGTTGTGAGATTAGCTTACAAAGATAATCCCACACACCTGATTTGCATAAAGGAGAAGACTAATGTAACAGGGGTAAATTTAGCATTGATTTTCGATGAGGCAAGTCTTAAGTTAATCGTATTATCTTCATGTATTGAAATCTACAGTAAGGTGTTTAGACGGGGTCCGATCCATTTGGATCCGTGCCCGTGTAAACAGGGTCTAAACAGCATTTGCAAACAAAACTTTGATTTTCGTCGGCTTGCACCACTGACCTCAGTGGCTCTTACAAAATAAGGAACGTATTTAGTCCTTTGAAGCGTATTCGTGTAAAGGTTTTCAAAAACGGAGTAAAAATCTTCGTTTTTATAAACGTCCGTATACGCAAGGAACGGGCCTTAGACTTCTTCCTTTCCTACGATATTACTACGGCACAACAATATTTTTGGATAATATGAATTGAACCTGCCTCTAAAATTTCAGAATTATGGGAGTAAGGATGTTCTATTCAGAAAAATGAAGATGTTTTAAATTGACGAAGTAGCCTTCATAATATTGGTGTCATGAAGCCTTCTACCCGAGCCTTTGTCGATTTGATGAAGGCTGTTCGTTTCTTTTGCTTGTAAGTGTGCTACCTAGTTGCTTTATTGCCACCAGAAAATCATCATATCCATGAAATTTAAACTCTGAAACTTGCGCTATAACTAGTTTTAGCTGCTTAGCTAGCTTCCAAGGATAAACCAAAATGCACAGATATGGTACAATAATGCGTTCATACTTCTCTGGTTATTCTATTCGGATCTTTATCCTTCCTTCTGAAAAATGAATCACCAATTCGTTAACCATGCAACCGAAGGGCTGAAGCCCACCACACTCTTTATTGCCAACAGTTACGAGAGTCTAAGCTTGTAAAACCTAACTAAAACAATTCTTGGTAGAGTTAAGACTTTTAGCCAGCGTCATATCAGCATCCTCGTATTGGCAACGACATCGACTCTGCTTAACTCCTGTTAACGATATGTGATTCAAGAGCTTGAATCCCTATAGAGCCCTTTCCTAATAAACAGCCAGTATATTGTCTTTACCAAGCAGTTGCTTTCGTTTTTTCGCTTCTCGGAATGGCCGCGCATTTTAACAAAGAACTATTTCCGTTATGCTGCCTTTAACTTCTTCTATTTCTCCTCTATTTTCCTACGATCCCGTCATCACTTTCATTGTGTAACGTCTATTTCACCTGGCGTGCCCATTAACTCGTTAAAGGGTAACTCATTCTCTTCATCATCCTTCCTATTACCATCATATTTCAAGGTTTTCAAGTAGGGCTTTCATTCTACATTATTATGCAACGCGAATACATCAATTAAGCCCATCTCGTTTTTTACAAATCCTGACACTCTACACCCGCATGTTTTTCCCATTTGTCTAATAATCGTTTTAGTAATTTCAACTATACATAGTTACATAGAATTTACAAGATCTCTACGCTGTCTGCATTTCACTATATTGGCAAGTGTCAGGAACAACAATGAGTACAACAACTTAGGAAGAAGTGCTAAAATTAAATCATATTCTACGCCAAACCTGATTGACTAACCTGCCACCTCTACATACACTTCACAATACGTTTAATGATAAATGTACCAGTCTATTTTTAGCAATTTCCTTTATGTTAACTTATATGTTTGTAAAACAAGAGTAAATTTTCAATGCTAAAAGTTGTCGAGAAACTCTACCCATGTATCTAACTTTACATTGGCACCAACAACTAAAAACACAGGTTTTTAAATGATCTTTTATAGGTGATCATATTCTCCGTACATATTGGCAACATAAGCAAAGTTAAAGATTCGACTGGTACCACTTATCGAAGTTAAAAAGTTTAAAAAACAAATATTCTAGACAACACAAGGAAATTAAGGGCGGTAATATTGCAAATGAAGTCTTGATTCCTTATTGATTACGACTTTCTAAAGTTCCTAAACCCAATAACTCTTAACTGATACTTCCACAGAATTTATCACTGAAAATAGACAGTTACTGCAGTTGATATATTCAGCTACTTTGAAAGCAACCTCCTTCTATTGATAGACTTTCGAGAGCTTACACTATCCGACTTTATGTACTAGAAAGGAGGTGTTAAATTGACAGGTTAGCTGAGGGTTTTGACGACAGATTGGCGAGGTTGACGGAATAGCATTTGTACTTATAAGAAATTAACATCAAAGTACAAAAGGGTACAGCGAAGAGAGAGGTTTAAGCCATAGTCACCCATGCTATGGCTGTAGGACTCCAATGGTGAATGATTTAAGCATAACTTAACTCTTTGTACCTTTTGGCAATGCCACAATACCGTACCCTATCTCTCTAGAATCTAGAGCAAGGAGCGTCTTAAAGATTGCCTAACTAGGCCCTTGTCCAATTTTTAGCTATTGCCTCATTGCCTATTGCCGACAAAATGTATGTCTCAGTCATTAATTAAAATATGAGAGAAGAACATTGTCAAAAATGTTAAGGCCATAGTACCAGGCTCATATGGTGTGCCAACACAATGGAGTACCCACAAGAGAAATATGGAGAAAACGGCGAGAGCGACAGCAAATATTGGGTGCGGAAGTAAAGATTGACATGAATTAGCTCTAGAGGTGAATAAACAAATATTCTTTGCCACAGGGGCTATGAGGATGAAATGCGAAGAATTGACATTACGAATATAACGTTATTTAAATGGAACATATTTACCAAGTAACAGCATGATTGATTTGACTTTGCACATTTACTTGGAGTTACCAACCAAATTGCTCACCCCACTTCTGACACCAGTTCAGAGTATGGTAAGCAGCCAGGGTGCAATCGAAATACGCAAATTTGCATTTTCTTATCAATTATGATAAGGAAAAGAATTTTATTGCACCAACAGGGCAAACAATACAAACGTAAAGCTACGCTGAATCGTTTTGACATCGAAGACGCCGGTTATTTTTACTATACACGATATGGGTTTTTTCAAAGTATTTTGGGCATTTTTGTAAGAAAGTAACTGGGTTGCGATACTTTTATCGGTACGTGGAACTTCTATTGCTTCATTTATATTGGAGAAAAACCCACGTTGAACTGTTATGCTAATTTCAATTTCGGCAGTGACAGGCTTTCATAACAACCAATACCCATATAACGAACTGAAACGGTGGTCGATTTATGACATAATCATGATCATACTTACTATAATATCTTTAATAACCGTATTACACAACGACCTGCTACAGAAGTGGGACCAAGCTGGGAATGCGAAAATGCCATACTTGGTCTGCTCTTCCTTATGAGCACGATTAATAGAAAGGAAATAAGTTGCAAATGTAAACGATTGAGTCTTTTTGAATGATGGTGAAGAGAAATGGGTCCATACAGCACGAAACAAGAAGGAGCTTCAGGAAGAAGACTGTTCCAAAGCATTTAAACTTCTTAAGGGCACGCAGTGCAGCTAATCGGCATTCAGAACTTGGCACAGTAAGAAGGGCGATGGAACATGAGCCAAATAGAAACAGAAAAGGAAAAAATATATTGGCGGACATTGGAGGTAAGTTTCGTTGCTTTGTTTAAACTTGGGAAACCTCTAATTTTGTCACATTGTTTGTCAGCACTTAACAATGGTCAAGCATAATCTTCTCAGTATAATTAAAAATCTTGGCAAGAGCAAAAAAATGATGGGGCATTAGCAAAAAGGAAAGATTTAAGGATTTTCGCGTGCAAGAGAAGGGCTTCGGCGTTCTGACTTGTCGCCTTGTTTACATTTGGGTTACCGGCAATTTTGTCACATTGTACATTGCAGTGAGCAGGTACGCTCTTCTCGATAACACTAGGACTCTTTGGGGCACTTAGTAACCGTTTGCGGCAATAATACGTGGGGTGAGCTTCTATCCGTTCTGGCATAATGAGATGTTATCTCCGGCGGCGGTTATCGTGCCGTTCGTTCAAATAATAGAACGCGTGCAATTCTGCCACTTTTCAACAGGTTGATTCGTGGAGGGTGGCATTAATAATACGGGCTGATATTATTGATCTGTTAAATTAAATTGTGAAATACTACATTAAATGTAAAAGGTAGTAATTTTGGTGGCCTCGGGATAATGGTCGATAAATTCAATGGTTGCTAGCGTCATCTTTACCTCTGTTTTTGACATTTTCCTATGTCACTTATTTTCCTTCAATTTATACAATTACAGTGGATATTAAATGACTCTATTTTACAGCTTGAATCCTGCCGTTTGAGCTAGCAATAGGGAGTCCTGCTGATAAATTAAGGCACGCGTGGTAGGATAACATCTGTTTTCGGCTGGATTGGGTAGGAGGAATCCATAAAATTTGCACTCTTACCCCCAAAAATGTGCATCTTCATGATAATATCAGAAATATGTTTCCTATCAGTTTACATTTCACATTACCTTTAAGTTACTCACAAAACAACAAGCTTACACATTAAGAAAACTGCATACGACAGGCAAAGGACTAAATAACGTATATTAATGATAAAAGCTTACTTTTGCAAATAGATCAAGTCTTTCAACATAGGTAGGGCTACAAAATAATTTTGAATCCCCGTTAAATAGTGTTGGAAAGCTTGGCCTCCTGACTACCCCTGCTTTATAAAGGCCTACATAATACGTTTCATATTTATAACCTCGGGCTTTGGCTAGCTGGCTTAAGTGCAAAGGGAGATTATCTATACTATTGCTCACTAACCTACAGTGTTACCCATACACAGTGTAGGTGTGTATGCTGTTAGACACTGGACACATACTGTAGTTAGTAACCTTAAATTCAAGTGTAATCAGTCTAATGGGCTCCTTTCAATGCTGAAAGGATACATTTTAACTTGACAATTTGATAGGGGAAAAGATCTTTCTTAAATAAACAATTTGAAGGAAGGAAGGGGTACCTGATGCCAAATGCCACTGTGTGGTTAACTTGCCGTAGTATCCTAAATTGAAAACATCCCTGTTTTACACCCTTATCACATATGGTATGGTGTCAAACACTATATAGTACCTTATTATTGTTAAGTTGCTTTACTACACTCCAATATGGGCCAAGCCCATCAGAAGTCATTAAATTTCACCCAATACAATCTAGCAGAGGCTTGGAAGAGGTGGAAAAGTTACCTTACATTCTTCTTGCAGGACACCACAAAGTGGAAGAATTTTATTGTAGTATTCTGTTTGACCCTAGTGTTTGTACAATACAGGGCTGTAAGAGATGGTGGCTTAGGCTTCTGCTAAAGCTTTTGCTGATATATGTTTTCAAATTCGTGTTAAATGGTCAAATAGTTGAATAATAATTTCAGGGCCAAAGTCACACCCAAAATTCTTTGGAACAGCCACTGCATGTATCTGTAGTTTATTACTTACCTTAGAAACACTTTAAGTTACATAGTCAATCAAATTATTTAGCCCCCAACCCCCCACCCCGTCAAATGTTTTGAAGACTGCTATGGTACTCTTCACTCCACAGCTGGGTAACCCTAGACTGATGACGTGAGTATGGGTCCTCAAGCTCAAAAATGTGGATTATGGAATCCTGTGAGAGTAATCAAGGTATATGTCAGATATTTAATACCAGAGGTAATTTGTCAAATACACAAATACAAGATCTGCATTGCACACCTTATTCTGTAAGTATTGACTTTAAGATTTTAAAATAGGGGTTACACCATCTAAAGTCTTACTAGTTCCCTGCAATCTCTCAATAGGTGCATAAATGAGGGGTCTACCTTAGGAATGTATGGCACATAAGTATATGTAGGCCTATCCTATCATTTTGGTTTCTCCACTAGTAAACAGCATTTATATGGGGGGAGGGTGGATGGGTGGGGGTCGAGTGCTAATTTCAACACTCATTAAAGTGGTCTGCATGGGTTTCCCTGTGGCATACCAAATTATTCAACCAGAATGAAAAGACCAAAATTTATGAAAAATGTATAGTACTGGGTGTGGCCTAGATAGCACCCCATTTCTTATTAAGGGTCTTTCATTGACTTCTAAAAATAGACCAAGAAGCAAGGTCTCTAAAGGCAGCCATATCCATCCAGCAATGAACTCGATGATAAATAGTCAGACGCTCTTAAGAAAGCCAGTACATGATGTTTTGCACATTGTGAGCAACGTATTGCCCACTCCCACACATTTAGCTACCCTACTTGACTTGAAAATTTTGAATTCCCAGCATTCGTTCGTTCATCCACCCATCCATTCATTCATTCATTCATTCATTCATTCATTCATTCATTCATTCATTCATTCATTCATTCATTCATTCATTTATTCATTTATTCATTCATTCATTCATTCAGGTATTCAATTATTCACGTCGTTCATTCATTCATTTATTCGTTTATTCATTCATTCATTCATTCAGTGAGTCAGTCAGTCAGTCTTTCATTCAGTCAATTACTCATACGTTCATTGATTATGATACATTCTATCGCAATTGAGTCTTTAGGAGAGAATATTTCTTCTTTAGGTCATTAGACGCTATTTACCGAATTCGTTTGCCCTTCAACTGACATTCAAGTGTAGGTGTTGACGTTGACCCCTTATACACCAGAACTAGGGTGATTTCATTGTTCAAAGGGCCCGCTTTATAAATTATATTATACACATTGTTCCAAAACTTACTTTAATTTTGCTTTACGTATCTGCCAGGCACTGTCCGTTAATACTTATCGAGAATAAATGAACTAGTAAGATGGCGTCAAGCGGATGTGTAATCCCGTAAAAGGGTTCAGATAGACCCGGTACAAAAACCAAAAAGCGCAAACTATCAATGTGACGTACATTGTCATACCCAACTATACGAGGGTGCCCAGTTAGCCCTTACAATGTCGCTAAATCGCCAAGTCACTAGTAGTTTCAAAGTTGAATTACCACATGCGTGTTCGTTCTCGTTTGGGAAGACTTGGTGTAAATTGCCGTTTGAAATAGCAAATATTGTGACAGATTTTTTATGTTTGTCTGAGAATTCGTCCCTTCGGAAAGGTATCATTTAAATAGGATCGCTCGTGACAAGGCTTAGGCATGTCTGTAACGCTTCAAGAGGGCCTCACTGTGGATTTCAATGTTCAGCAGAATAGCCTTATCCAATAGAGGTCATAATTATTACTAGCGCCAAGTAGATCATTTTGCGGTCCTTTTCAATTAACAGTCCTTTCTTGTTAGGACAGGTGCGTGAAAAGCGGACCGTTTCACCATTTATGATGGTCTGAATTCGAGGCTGTTTACTGTACTGTTATTCTGTAACAAAACAGATCACATGTTGGAAACAAATTTTAAAAATTCACATTGTAGTTAGTTGTATGTACAGTATGATTGTATTTAGTTCCGTTGTATACCTGCCATAGATGTAATTTATTGACGCGGCCCAATTGTGGTTTTAAGTCTTAACCTTCTGTACCACTTGTAATTATAATCGCTTGAATGTCCCGGTGTCTCCCTCCACCATTATAGTGAGTCTTTAAGTAAGTAGTCGTTCGTATTCAGTATGATGTTTTAACAATCATGTGAAATCCTTCACAATTGATTCCTTATTGGTTCCTTTCTGCTTAACGTCGGCTTCTTGATCATCGTAATTGTTGGCTGTATAATTGGTAGGGACAACCGCTGCATCATTAAGTATCATTAGCAGCAGCACGGAAAAATTGTTTTTCGAACAAAGACATATCCGCACGAACGATCCTTACGCAAATGCCAAAAACAAGGTAAATAGTGCACGAAATGCATGGAAACGGACAGCTTGTTATACGAGAATTGGATC
>JAAAKM020006971.1:149134864-149178854 GCA_010016025.2 Alatinidae sp. Z8VKAUB7J3 | reverse complement strand
GTGTTCCCTGTTAGCAAGCAAGGCCTGTAGCTGTTGTATTTGGTCTCTTAACTCCTTGGTGCTGGATCTCAGAAGATTGGCTTCATGATTTGCAGCTGCTGATTTTGCTTGCGAATCTTGGAGTTGTTGAGCCTACGAAGACATTACGTGATAACGATCTTTAAAACTGGGATAATACGTATGTGAGGCCAATTGTTAACTATGTTAATTACCGAAATTATTGAAATGGGTCTCGTAAGCTTATCACAAATTTGAACATCTGCAAGAGGAAGGGGCATTCTGGGGTACACAAACTATCATCCTGCTATAGCTTTTTATGAGACACAGAAGTAAATATTAAGTTAAGTAAGAAAAGAAGGACTTAAATTGCTACTTGATTAGTGAAATACGAAAGAACATAATACTGTCTCAGTCTTTTAAAGTGATGAATTTACAGGAGGCCAAAAAGTCAGGGCGTTGCCACACATTGGAATCGAAGGCTCATGTCAGAATTTATCCTTTCGAAGATCACGCGACAGAAGATAGTGGAACCATCGACTATCAAAAAGTCAGGATACCACAAGAGTGGGTTTTAATATGAGACAAAACCATTTTTATGGCGCACGGTGGTCAGGAAACAATCGGCAAACTATCAAAAATACTTAAAGTCCAACACAAGAGAATTATCTCGTTATTACCAGGTCCTGCACACTGTTACAGATACACATTAGTGGATGAACGAACAGCTGCTGAAGCCAAAATTTAAAAAAAGCAGAAGCGTAGGAGTACACTATTTGTTACGTTATCCTCAATCATCCACGACAGGTTCCTGGAGAAATAGACCCAAGCAGCACCATTTACGTCATTCAGTTGCATACACAGGTAAAGGAAGAAAAACAAAGAAACTTTCGATCAATATAGCAACTATACCATTCCCCACGAGACTCGCATGTATTTTACATTCACAAGTCAGATGCTTACACGAAGATACGAAAGAGTCTAGATATTTCATCTAACCTTGGCAGCTTGTTCTTCCATTCTCTGTCTCTCCATCTTTGTAGCCGTGTCTTCCAGTGCTCGCAGTGACCTACGATTTTCTTCGTCTGCTGCTTTTAGTTTATCTACATTGGCCTTTAACTCCCGATTTTCCTTCTACAAATACATCAAAGAAAATGAATTACAGAAATGAATCTGATAAGTGAAATGAAAGGCAAAGCCGGTACCTAATTTATTCTCCCATAAGTTCTTTCAGCTTCAACGTTGCTCCGTTGTCAATGTTGCATCCTAAACAACTATCTGACGAAAAGAGTTCTTATATATGTTGGGAAGTTTCCTGAGACTGCTTTGGGCATTCAAAAATATAGTAGGGTCCTTTTATATAGAATGAATGAGTGAAAGTCTGCCTATATTCCAATTGTGGAGATCAACCTGGTAGACTTCTCTAGGAATCTGTTTCGCTGAAAACATAACGTTCTTCGATATTTTTATAAGCTTACAACGCTTTTGACGTAGGCCTACTTTACAAGCTTGTTCTTAGTCTGCCGATGAGTTATTATTAGGGTAAGTGCGTTGGGTAAGAGAAACTACAGACCTTTTGAAGGGATATATATATATATATATATATATATATATATATATATTCTCAGCAGACACATTGCAATTATACATAATTCTCAAAGACCCAGAAGAAGCCTATAAATACCTAGGCGTCAGCGAGGGGAATGGCATCAACCATGCCTCTATGAAAGAAAAGGTGTGGAAAGAGTACTATAGAAGAATTAGGTTAGTGCTAAAGACAGAGTTGAATTCCAAAAATCGAATTGGGGCTTTAAACACCCTAGCTGTCCCTGTCGTCCAATATAGTTTTAACATTCTGAACTGGAAAATGGATGAAATAAGACGAGTGGACACTAAAACAAGAAAATTACTCACTTCCAATAGAATGCACCATCCAAAAGCAGACGTTGATCGTCTCTACCTCCTACGGAGGAGTGGTGGTAGAGGTATGATAAACTTAGAAACAGCCTACAAGACCTCGACAATAGGTATGGCAACTTTCCTCTCAGTATCCAAAGATTGGATGATCAAGCTAGTTCACCAGCATGAACAAAGCAAGAAACTTTTCTCCATAAATAAGGAAGCACACAAATACGAGAGAGAATTTGAATTGGAAGACAACTTTGTTAGCAATGAAGAGCTCCCAGCGACTAAACAAGCGAAACCCTCGAAATCGTTTGCAAAAAGTTGTGCTTTGAAACAAACTGCTGAACGATGGAACCAGAAATCTCTACATGGTAAGTACCCACTCCGCTGCCAACAAACTGATGTAGACCAAACCGCAACCCATCAGTAGCTAAGGAGTTCTGAACTTAAGGCAGAGACGGAAGGTTTCATCTTAGCTGCCGAAGATCAATCTCTTTTCACAGGAAATTACCAGGCAAGCATTCTAAAAATGGAGCTAATGAGAAGTGTAGATTCTGTGATACACATAAGAAAACTATTGACCACCTCATATCAGCGTGTCCCATTCTGGCACCTAACGAGTACAAGAATAGGCATGACCGGGTTGGGAAATACTTGCATCGGACAATATGTAATTCATACGATATCAAAACGTGTGAGCACTGGTACGCACACAAACCAGAACCAGTTGTTGAAGGTGAAAATGTTACCCTACTATGGGACTTTTCCATCCACATTGACAGAACTATCCAGGCAAATAGGCCGGACATAATTATTAAAGATTTTTAAAAAAAGACCTGTCTCCTTATTGATATGAGCGTCCCTTGTGACCAGAATATTGCTCCTTAATAATTTGACAAGCTCAGCAAATACAAGGATCTAGAGATTGAAATTCAGAAAATGTATAGTTTGAAGCTACCACCATTCCTGTTATTGTTGGAGCCCTTGGAATTATAAAAAGGCAAACTCAAAAACACCTTGACAAAATACCTGGTAACCCACAACTGCAAGAGATACAAAAAATCGTACTAACTAGCACTGCACACATTCTACGAAAAGCACTTTCTATTTAAATCCTACCGTTGATAATAATTGAATTTAAATTTTTATATTTTTTGCTGTAACACAGAACTTATTTTTAAACCAAATTTATTTTTATATTGTTTTTTATACCAATATTTATTAAACTCGTCTGCGTTGAAAATGTATCTCAAAACTCTTTGCTTGCCTCAGGAGAATGGGTGTCTCCCGGTGAGTAACTGTACTTAACATTCATACAAAAGAAAAATGTATATAATAATAGTAACAATAAAGATATACAGGAGATTTCCAAATTCAATTGGCTCTTCATCTACCTTAATGAAAATATGTAGATGTAGATAAATTAAAAAAAACAACAACTGACAAGTCTAGGCCAACAACTATGAATATAGAAACTAGGTTATCCATGGCAGTGGTCCGCAATCTTGGGTCCGCAAAGTATGCCAAGGGATCTGGAACCTATAAAGGATTGGATTGAGTTAAATGAGAATTCTAGCTGCTAGGCCGTAGTGCAAAAAAGAATCAGCAGAAGACGTCATAATTAACATGATGTTGATTTATGTTCGAGAGGTCAATATGATGCTTGTTACTGTTTTCTAGACTTTCCACAGGCTTTCTTTAAAATTTGAATAACAGGAAAATTTACACCACTAACTTCTGTTTAGATTGTCCTTTAAACATAGTTCATCAAAAGGATTTTATGGGTTTAGGAACCCTGAAAGACGACTTGAGGAAGGTAGCGACAATCGATATCAAAATTAAATTGTGCAATACCTTTAAATGAGCAAAACTGCTAAGTTACTTTAGACTCTGGGAACGTGCAGCAGAAAAGTGTTTTACATAGAAATGCTGCTTCAATCATAAAATCATCAACCATAACTGAAAAAACTGAAAATATAATGATTTAGCTCCTTGGTCTTGTTGAGTGACTGAGAGATCGAGATTGGAGGAAACAGGATCAAAAGACCCGAGCCAAGATCACCTTATACTTGTGCGATTCGCAACTTCCCCTAGTAATGAGGCATAATACATCGAAAGATATGTGGGAAAGTCTAAAAGCACAGTGTAATCAACGATCTATGCAAAATATAGTTTTTTATAAGGGGAAATATAGAGACACTAAAATGAAAGAAGGAGTTGACATGCTATCTTACATCCATAAGCATAACAAATAGTAAACCAACTTACTGCCGTTGGAGGTGAGATCAAGGAAGAGGAGCAAGTCTGTCAATATTTTGGCAGATTTATAAAGCCAATACGTAACTAGAAATTGTACAAAGAGATTGTTTATTAATCTCTTATATTTCCTCCTAGATCCTTAGATTGTTCGTTCATAGTTCGAAAAATTTAGGAAATTCATCTTACAAGGTGGTACTATCATGCAATCTCACAAAATTTGGAACAGTAGTTGATATGTATTTTAACAATTTGTACCAATATAAAATAAATGGCTTATATTGCCTCTTAAATAGTTAGATTGTTCGTTTTTTGTTCGAAAACTTTAGGAAGATCATCTTACAAGTGAATACCATCATGATACCTAACATAATTGGGTAGAGTAGTTGATATGTATTTCAACAAGTTGTATAAATATAAAACAAGTGGCCTAAATTTTGTTTCAATATTCTGGCAGATTTGTTAAGTCAAAATATAACTTAGAACTAAAATAGAAATTGCACAAAAAGAGAATTAACTAATTTCTTATATTTTGCCTCTTAGATAATAAGATTGTTCGTTCTTTGTTCGAAAACTTCAGGAAGATCACCATACAAGCTACTACCATAATGCTACCTAACATAATTGGGTAGAGTAGTTGACATGTATTTTAACAAGTTGTATCAATATAAAAAAGTAGTCGATATTTTGATTCGATATATTGGCAGATCAGTAAAGTAAATACATAACCAGAAAATGTACAACCTGATTGTTTACTAATCTCTTATATTGCCTCCCAGATCGTAAGATCGTTCGTTCATTGTTCGAAACTTCGGGAAGATCGTCTTATAAGTGAATACCATCATGATACCTAACATAATTGGGTAGAGTAGTTGATATGTATTTCAACAAGTTGTATAAATATAAAACAAGTGGCCTAAATTTTGTTTCAATATTCTGGCAGATTTGTTAAGTCAAAATATAACTTAGAACTAAAATAGAAATTGCACAAAAAGAGAATTAACTAATTTCTTATATTTTGCCTCTTAGATAATAAGATTGTTCGTTCTTTGTTCGAAAACTTCAGGAAGATCACCATACAAGCTACTACCATAATGCTACCTAACATAATTGGGTAGAGTAGTTGACATGTATTTTAACAAGTTGTATCAATATAAAAAAGTAGTCGATATTTTGATTCGATATATTGGCAGATCAGTAAAGTAAATACATAACCAGAAAATGTACAACCTGATTGTTTACTAATCTCTTATATTGCCTCCCAGATCGTAAGATCGTTCGTTCATTGTTCGAAACTTCGGGAAGATCGTCTTATAAGTGAATACCATCATGCTACCTAACATAATTGGGTAGAGTAGTTAATATGCATTTCAACAAGTTGTATCAATATAAAACAAGTGGCCTATACTTTTTTTCAATATTTTGGCAGATTTGTAAAGTCAATACATAACTAGACATTGTACAAGCAGATTATTTACTAATCTCTTATATTCCTTTTTAGATCGTAGGATTGTTTGTTCATTGTTCAAAACTTCAGGCAGATCATCTTACAAGTGAATACCATCATGCTACCTAATTATTGGGTAGACTAGTTGATATCTATTTCAACAAGTTGTATCAATAAAAAACAAGTGGACTATTTATTGTTTCAATATTTTGGCAGAATTGTAAAGTCAATACATAAGTAGACATTGTACAAACAGATTATTTACTGATCTGTTGTATTGCGTTTCAGATCGTAAGATTGTTCTTTCATTGTTCTAAACTTGAGGAAGATCGTCTTACAAGTGAATACTATCTCGCTATCTGACACAGTTGTATCATCATAAAACATGCGGTCTAGGAGGCAATTTCAAGTCACTATTATGAGAGCTTTATTCCGACGGATGTCTCTCTCTGGCAGTAGTGTCACTTGGCACCACATTGGCAAGCATCGCAAGGTCCTGTGCAAGGCAGCATAAGGCGATAGCAAATAGTGCAACCAGAGCAACCACCTGAGCAAGGATCCATTTGTGGGTAAGTGGCATTTGGAAGTATAAAATGAAAATGAATATTAAAAGACTTGTATACAAGCACAAGGCCACTAAGAAGTACAACTACAGAACAATTAAAAATACAATTTTGGTTTAATACTACCTAGCACGGGCTTTTGATGACTAAAGCCAACTCTGGGCGGGGCGAGGGAGGTCTGGTATGCCTGCCGCTAATTTTAGCATGCGATTGGCATGCATATGTGATTGTTTGCTTTGATACTAGGGTTTTAAATACTTGGTAACCTTTGGCGTTGAAATTAAGTGCTCTCCTTGCAAAATGTTCTGTAAAATATTTGTTTTTAATCAGTGTCCTAAGGGAAGGTCGCTGAGTCATAAAAAGTGTACTGGATGTAATTCTGATCGGAATAGAGTACAAGTTGCCACGCTTTGTTTCATTAATTAAAAGCCACAAGAGTTACCTCCAAAGCTTTTTAGAGCCTTAGTATATTTTGCTGTTCTAAATAACTGAGAAACAGAAGTATCCACGACAAATATCGGAACCAACAGATAAGATGATAAGTATTAACACTAGCAGCTAAAGGACTTTATATAGAATATATTTGTTATCTATCAAGGAATGGATTCTCTGTGAACAATAACATGTGACTACACCTGTTTTTGTTAATGCATCTTAATCACAATTGCGTCAAAAAGAAAGAGTTTTTGTTAATGATTCTTGAATAAATTGTTAGTGTTAAAGAATTTGAAAATACTCCGAAAAAAGTGCCATAGTATTACTGAAGCTTTTCGCCGATTCTCTTCAGACTAAGTACATTGGTACATACATCTTTACAACAGAATTTATACACATTGAAAGGATCGAAATTTACAATAGGTGAGACATGATTGGTGGAAAAAATACAGACGTCACGGAAAACAAGTACAATTTTTTTAGCGCGGATAACCTGAACGAAAACCAGCTAATCTAAATACAAAATCCTTACCAAATCCAAGGCTTACGCAAAGCTATATGAACAGCCTCCAAAACAGACAGATGAAGCTTCGATCGTGCCCTACTCAATATTTTAAAACTGTTCGTCACTGTACTCGGACAGACAATGTTCATTCGTCAACAAATGTTCCAAAATGGTGGACTTTGCTCCCCGCTCCTTAATGCTTCTAGGAACGTACTTATACATTATTTCTAGCGTGTCAATTGGCTCAATTAGTTGTTAAAGGTAGTTCTTTGTATTCTTATTCTTTGTAATTAGTTATTCGGTTGAGACGATGTGAGCCATTAAGAAGGAGTAGCTGTTCTTGTCATTTGGTATTGATAAATGTTGTAAGTTGGAAGTATGGACTCATGATTATCATGTTTTCGCCTGTCAACTATGCAACTGCATTACTTCAGATCTGCCTATTGATAACATACATCGACTGGTCGATGATTTCGGCCTTGATCGCCGCGCGTTAAATCATCTCCTTAACTCGTCCCCTCATATGAGTGCAACTGAAGAAGTACTGAAGTTACTTGTGGAAAGAAACCCACGAATCAAAATATTGCAAGTAGCCAAAGTGCTTAAGAAGATGCAGAGAATAAATTTAGTGGAACTTTTGGGAGGAATATAGACTCATGGACTCTCCCAACTGGCAACGAACCGCGAATAATATAGCTAATATAACCTAAAGAATTGGTAACGTATTTTCGTATTTTGTATATTTTGTATGATGTATTTTTTATATTATGTTTTCGCCTGTCAACTATGCAACTGCATTACATCAGATCTGCCTATTGATAACATGCATCGACTGGTCGATGATTTCCGCATCTGTGCTTATTTTGCTCTAAGCTCTAAGCTCGAACAAGATGCCCCTTATATGTGGATACTACCCTGGCCTCTGAAAAGGGGTGTTCAAGGGGTAAAACAGCACCACTGTTTATCTGGGGTAGTTTGAATATCGGACCCACCGCACGCTAGGGATCTGTGATCGAGAGACTGGTGATCATTAAGACACCATACAGGTAATACTGAACATGAGGTTGACTTCACTGCCCATGAGAGGTCACACTGAAAATTACTTACAGGAGGTGCGATTATTCCTATTCAAATGCCTCTAATCTTTTGATTTGTATATAAGTCTGTTTTCATTTTGTTCAGAAATTTTAAAACATTTCCTTCGAGAGTCAATAATTTGAGTTGTGATCATATCAAACTTGGAAATATTCCAACATTTTTAAGTAGAATTTTCGAATTTGATAAATATGCACTGTAAGACTTTTTGCAGTGGTAAACACTTTTTCATTCTCTCTTAAGAACGTTTTGGCACAATGTCCTTAGCTAGTCATGACGTCATAAATGTTACATTATGACGTCATATTAAAGAATATTATATTACTTTGATACTTCTTGCCAGTTCTTTTTCTCATAAGTGGAAATAAAGAATCTCAAGAGATTTCAGTGAGCTCAATTAACTACTTTTGCAAAAGGAGATACACGAACCCCCCAAAGCTTACATCTCAGTTAGCTTATCGAATTTTAAATAAATAAAGCTTATCCAGTTCTAAATATCATATTGAAATATCAAATCAATATGAATACCAAACAAATTTCAGAAAAGATATATCTATATATATGGCTGTGCCTACCAGGCTAGAAAAGTATCATTGATATTTTTTTATAAGGCTTATTGTATTTTGTGAAGATTTTTTTTGAGAGCTATATACGGTGGATTTAAGTCGGGTTTTCGATATTCATGGTGTTGATCTAGGCTTTTGACATTACAGAAATACAAACTGTGTTCTTATTGAGCTGAGAAAGTGACGTGAATGAGAAAAGATGTATTCCTTTGACACTCTGCCCAGCACGTGCTTCTTCCATAAGGTTATCGTAAATGACCGATTAATCGCCCTGGGAGCTTATTTAAAAACAAAAGCTTTTGGGTGGGTGTTTATTCGGACTGGGCGCTTATTCGGACCTGGGCGCTTATTAAGGAAAGGAAAAACAGATAACTAAACATACATGATCTTTCTATAGAATAAATTGAAACATAACGTCCAATCAATCAATCAATCAATCAATCAATCAATCAATCAATACATCTTCATCGTCCTTCGCAGCATCATCTAAAAGCGTAAACTCTGGAGCTGCTGCATCCACGTCTTCGCTGTCCAGACCTGGCCGCTTATTTGGACCTGGGCGCTTATTCGGATGTGGGCGCTTGTGAGAAATATTTTTCCTAAACTGGGCGCTTATTTGAGCATGGGCGCTCATTTGAGTCCTGGGCGCTTAATCGGTAACTTACGGTAGTTGTGTTCTCTTTGAAAGATTGTGCGACCCCCGTCTCAATCACTGTTGGATAGCAAAATGACCAACAACAATGGAAGTTCACGCGATATTTCCCTGTCCGATCGATCTGCAGTAAAACTGTTTCTGGACTTCTTCATGGTCTAGAAATCGCTGGGTTAGGGTTTAGAAGGCTGCTGACCTTCGTGAAGGTACTACTTTCAATACATTTCTTCTTCTTGGCTCATTAAAAGAAATTTTTCGCAATTTTTGTTAATTTTAGCTATTTTTTTCACAAAATACAATAAGCCTTTTTATATGCATATGATTTTGCGAGACAGGCTCGGGGTATGCCTAAGCAAGGCTCCATTTTAGGCCGAAATTATGCTTATCACATGCTTATTTGGGGTCAAATTTAAATCCAGAAAATTTCAACTCAGATGCTGTTCAACAATAGTATAAGGCTTCTGTTGTCTTCATCGCGTGACATCTTTGAATTAAAGTACCGTGAGTCGTACATCGATGTTTCCGAAATTAGGGAAATATAGGAATCCGGACTAAATCATACTTGAACTCTTTGAATACTACTTTCAACCGATTATGCCCATTTTTGGAATACAAAGTTCTGTAAATAGGCGCAAAAATAAGGAAGAAGATGATCAGTTTTTCAAGATTTGATCCTGTACTACCGGTAATCACTCTCTCTTTAATTGGGGAAGGTTACTTTCGTCATTTGCCATTTGCGAATTTTTGCACGAAATAACACTTGTAGGCTTTTGTCTTGTCCTTCTTTTATAATTGCAGCTTAATATATATATACATTTATCATGAGTGGAGCATTACCAAAATAGCTACGTTTTTTCACTAAGAGAGCTGAGGGGATTCGAACCCACGGCACATTAGTTTGACAACCAACACCTTAACCATTGGACCATCAAGTCCAATAATTAAGGTGAGAAATTTTCAAGTCAATCCTGTCATGTTTTCTCGTCTACTCAGTCAGTAAAGGGAAAGTCAGTAATTGTTTTTTTACTGTGTTTCGGCTTTGAGCCTTCACCAGTGCCAGAGATATGTAAGTACATGTATACAAATCAGGCACATGACGTACGGCTTCATCCCTTGGCAATCTCTCAGTGCAGCCCCCTGATAAGCAGTGGGGCCTTTCCCCGCGGTCCGTACTTTCCAAAAGGGAAAGGGGTGTCCGCGGGGGAGGGAGGGTGGGGGAATTATTGAGATTGCTGTAGGCTTAATCTATTTCTGATATTTATCCCTTGGCGACAGGTCTGCATACTTCACAAGATGATTATTTCAATCTGAAAGTCTTTGCTACAGCTACGCGTGCAACGGGAAAATGACAACATACTTATAGAATTAGTGAAAAAGCTCAAATGTACACAGACAGATACGTCTTTTGAAAAAGTCTACACGGTTTACAATTAGAGGTAGAGATTTTTGAACTACAATTCAAACAATCAGTAACCCAAAGAATACCATATATACTGTAATAATCATACTCTATTGATCGTATTGTGTAGTCATTGTACTCTGATAATCGTGTCTTCTCAAGTTTTCCAGCCCATCACGTAATTTCTCATATTTTAGCACATTTGGAAAAAACAATCCATCTTGTCACTGTATCATTCTCAAAAATGAAAATATACGTGACATTCGATTTTCGAATCTTCGAAACAGTGACGAGAATGATTGCGCCGATTATGATCTTGTAAGCCTGGTTCACATAAGAGTAAAACCCGTCGCTAGGTTTGAGAGGGGGATAATTTTTTTGCAAACAATCGAAAAAATAATCTTTTTTAGAGTTTTGAAGGCAAAGTTTGTTTAATGAATAATCGAAAATGACTGCTAGAAGAAAACATCAGAGTAAAGTGTTATAGTGTAAAAGTTATAGCAGGCTAAACATCCAAGGCCTCTAAGGCTCCCCCCTCCCCCCGGTCTTGGTAACTAAAAAAGCCCGCCAGTGGTAAATGTTAAAGGAATTCCATCTCTATGCTCGCCTTGCTACTCTCGTCTCCCGAAAAGGCGGAGCTACCCGCCTATAAAATTTGCAGAATACCGACAATATCTGCTTTACTTCACTACAGCAGAAAACTCTTTGACTCTTGTTCCCCTTTTGAATGATATAAGGGCAGTTTTTGTACTCATTGTGACAGTCTTTTATGAGTATTTTGGTTTGCCGAACTCCTCGATTATTCCAAGCTCCTCTTTTATCAATGCAGTTATAATTTACCATGCTCCCCTGCTTACTCCGTACTCCCCACTTATTAATTTTTACATGATATGCCAACCTCCCCTCTTATTCCCACGTCCCCCGTCTATTTACGAGATGAGAGTACATTAATGACGTTTTGGTCTCATCTCGCTTTACCGCGAACAGTACCTGGCAAAAGCTTTATTAAAGCCAATGTAAGATTTGCCACATTTTCTAACTCTGTCAATAGCACATTGTGTCAAGAAGTAAGAATGTGTGGCAAAGTTATTCCCTTGTGTATATGAACTTAAAGATTAAATGTTATCCTGTAAGCTTATTCGATCTCTATATGATAAAGTCACGGCTAGATTAGAGGAAACCGAACTGACAAAGTCAACAGACGATAGTCAAACATTGTGCACTCGAAGTGCGTGTAATCTCAGACAACTTCTGCCTTTGAACTTCAGTCTTAGATCCCTGGTTATCTATAATAGACTTTGTCGATACAGAAAAGACCCTAGAGAACCCGCGACCCATGCTATTGCTGCGATGGCTCTACCAACTGAGCTAGGTGACCTACAATTTTAGCATACCCACGTTCTCTAGTCGCTACATTAGCTCCAAACCATCCAGTCATCGACTTCCAGCTGTCCGTTATCAGAGCTCCGCCTCCTTTTGAAAACAATTGCCAATTCAAAAATCCAAATAAACATTGGCAAAATCTGCCTGTCGGAAAGGCTTCAGTATGGAAGACATGAGTCACTGTAAATTGTTGTATCTGCCCTTATTCCATATCAAAATCGTCTATTTTTAACGAAAAGTGGGAATATGACTTACTCGTCATCTCTGCAAGAAAATATAGTAACGTAAGAAGGAAGAAACATATCTAAACCTCTTGTTTATTACCCCTAGTTCCTGACCGACATTTCATAGGCCGTTCGTCAGCGCACACGCGCACTAGACGTGGCAATAAAAGACAAATGCTCTGACTTAAACTTTGATCGTTTACAGAGACTAAAATAAAATCACACAAGTATTGTTAAACAAATTGGGAGATTGGCGTACAAGATAAAATTACAAGCTAATACAATCGTGCCTTATTGCTTTGTGGCATACAAATGAGGATTTGGCTTTCAATCCATTTTAACGAGCATCCAAGGTAGTAAATTGAGCTTCACATAGCCTCTCAGTAACTGCTTATCAAAGGTAAGTAGTCTACCTGGCTATAAAAATCCCACAATTCCTACATTTAAAGTTGCACCTCGTACACTTGAAAGCTGGCCAGCACAATGTTACGCCACCGACTGAACGATTTGTTGAGAATTTAACTGTGATTTTGGAAATGGATATTGATTCAAGTAATAAAGACCTTGAAGAAATGTTTTTCATTGCGACCAGGTGTTAAATTCTAGGCAGCAAATGCACAAAAACTAGATGTGGCCTTCGCAGAGATGTAATCTACATTTATCTCTGCACATTTATCTCCGCAATTGTCTAAATCATGGCCACTACTAGAACGAACGAGACATTCGGTTACACAGGTGACTCTGTAGCCATCTACAAATTTCTGAGAACATTCTCTGGATAGCATGACTATTTCAGAGACTAGACAATTTTCAAACCATAATTTACTAAAAGTACCGTAAACATTGTGTACTTAAAAGCTTTTTTCGTCTGACACTCCTCAGAGTACTAACGTCAGAATGACCGAAATGGAATGTGTTGCCTGCTCTTTCGAATTGTCATCTCCAATGCGATCCTGTCGTTGAGCCTTACTGCGGCTGTCCGGGACAAAACATACCATCATCTTTTCGACGCCAAATCTTTGATAGTCTTCATTCATTATCTCATCCAAGCATTTGTGTCACTCAAAAACTCATTGCTCAACGTTTTATCTGGCCATCTATTTGTAAGGACATATGTCAATGAACACGATCATGCCTTTCCTGTCAAATATCCACTCGCCACACTGTCAATCCTCTCGGAACTTTCAACACCTGACGTTCGTTTCGGCCATATTCACATAGGCATTGTTGGACCTCTCCCTCTATCTAATGGCTATCTTCTCACTTCCATCGATTACTTCACTCGCTGACCTGCTGCTATCCCTATCCCAGATGTTTCTGCTGAAACTGCCGCTTGTACCTTGGTCACTCATTGGATATCATCTTTCGGCATTCCATCAACAATTACGACTGACCAAGGCTCACAATTAGAATCCTCTCTTTTCCGCTCACTCACTTCATTGCTTGGCACTCGACGCATTCGAACTACTGCTTATCATCCCATCTCAAATGGTCTTATCGAATGCTTTCATTGTCAACTCAAATGATCTCTCAAATCTCAACCTGATCCTTCACACTAGACAGACACTCTTCCTCTTGTCTTGTTGGCAATTTGCTCTACAGTCAAGTCTGACCTTGGTTATTGTCCTGCTGAACTTGTGTACGGTACTCCCCTTCGTCTCCCTAACAAATTTGTGGTTCCAAATTCAAACACAATTTCACTGGACCCTAGCAATTATGTGGACCGCTTACGTCGTTTTATGTCTCAAGTTATGCCTGTACAACCTGGAACGACAAGCAAAGCTACACATGTATCCAAAGACTTATCGATTTTTTTACATGTCTTCGTTAGAGATGATGCGATCAAAGCACCTCTACAACAACCATATCGTGGACCCTTTCGTGTTTTGGATAGACATAGTAAATTCTTTACAATGGATATTAACCGGAAACGAGATAATTTTAGCTTAGATCGCCTCAAGCCTGCATTTATGGACACTCTTGAACATTCAGAAAACAAATCGACTCCCTCAGCTTTAACAGAAACTGGAACAGTTCGTTTACCTACGGACATGCGGGAAACTCGTTCAGGACGCCATGTGCATATCCCAGATTGATTTATTTAACGTCAATTTTTGAACTTGACACGGAACAATTTATTGCGTATTATAATTTTGTAACTAAACGAACATTCCCATTCCGCTTTTATTCGAACGTTTCTATCATGATAATAACACTGTTGATTATCTTTATATTGTTCACTCCTAGACTCGCTCTCTAGGAGGGGAGCTCTGTTGTGATTTAGTTAACTGCTAATGACATGCATTTTATTATCTACCCATCTTAAAGAAAGCTGACAACAGTGATGTAATTTGCACAGGATCGCGATTTCCGCAATACTTGATCTATGGATTTCTGAATACACGCACTCACACTTTTACGACTTACATAACAAGCTGTTGGTAGTGATTTTTGTTCCTCACTAATTTCGCTGCCCGGATAATTACAGCATGTCGCTATCGTTGGGCGTACAAGTCAAATACATAGGTTACAGCACATATACATGAAACCTAGACGCCCTTGCTTTCCAACATAAATTTAAGTATGTGATGCTGACCACGGAGGAACAGGAGGTAGCAATTTGCCATTGTACAAAAAAGCGGAAGGCATCTTAATAACTTGAATACGCGTGCATTACGCGATTGAGCATCAATAAAAAGAAAGATAAAGAAGACGTTATGATCACACAGAGGCTTCATCTGTAATTTACAGCTGCTTTTGTGTGTTACAGCTATATAATTCAATCAGTACTGCTTGTGAAGTAAACCGAGCCTCACAATAACTGACAACTCTAGAATACCGAAGCGAATTTGTCCACAATGTTCTTGTAAATGTACTTTACTGTAACATATAAAAGCTACCCAGTGACGTTTATTGAAGTCAGAAACAAACTCAAAGCAAAAAAAAAATTAATTAAGATGAAAGTAGAAACCCTAAAGTCAAAAAAGTCAACTTTTAATAGATACAATGAACTTATAACTTGGGTACAAAAATTTCTGTCAAGGAGTTTGACAATCTTTTACACCAAATCCACAAATGCTCTTCAGAAAGTGAATCCTTACTAACACAACAATAAGCATCCACTAAAACAAGATTAATTGAATAGGCCTAGTGAGAAGACGAGTTCTTTCTGTGTGTATAGCAAAGGTTTTCTTTTTTATGTGGACTGACTCCAGCACGGCCAAATGAAATGCAATTTACAAGAACTGCCTCCCGGCCATGAAAATCATATATAAAAATTATAAGTAAATTACATCTTTAGATACACTTTACGCAAAATGTGGATATGAACTTTATATTTTGTGTGTTGGTTGTAATTTTTGTAAGTCATATGCTCCTAACAAAGAAAAAAGCTGCTGGAGTTTTAAACAATACGTTTCCAAAGATAAAAACCATCAGGCCCCATGACTATGATCTGGAAGTAGTCTGGGATCTACTTTGTGCCTCAAGCCAGTCACGTGACTTGACGTCATTTTAGGTAAATAAGATGAGACACATGCGTTTCTGAACAACGAACTAAAAAAAAGAACTAAGAAAAACGAACTAAGAACCACGAGCCAAGAACGAAGAGAGAACCGAGAAAGAGGAAAGACGATTGTGATACATCACTTAGTTAGAAATATTAGCATTTTTATATCATTCGAGTTATGTTAAATATATAAGAGTAAAGGAAACTCCGTATATTTCTTCGAGTTCAGTTGCAGCAGTTTCAACTTACAAATCGGACTATTTATATGTGCAAAAATATCATGAAGACTCGAGAAATCACTTGCAAAAACACTTAAGTACTAAAATATCACTTTTTAAACTTTCTTTACCTTTTCGAACTTTTTAAATTTTGCAATATTTTCCATTATTTGATAGCCATGTATGACGTCATAGGTACTGACCAAAAATTGTATTTCAAAGTTTGTTGTGAAAGAGTTAAGCCCTTACCCTACCCTACTTCATATCTATTGCACCAGTAAAAACAAGGTTATAGCATGTAAAAGTACCGCAGGTGTACTAGCCCGAATCCAGTTAGGGGAAAAGCCAAAAAGCCCAAGTACTCTCGAATGCCAAGTAATCGTACCACCCGATTTTTTAAAATTTATAACCCCCGCTCCTTATTAGGACTCCCCTGTTTATTGATTTTTAGGGATCTTTCCAGTACTGAAAATGTAAACGATATCTGAAACTCTTGAATAACTTTCCATGCAATATTTGACCCTGAAACAGTTGCTAATTAGTCAATTAGTACGACTTTTGTCCTCATGTGTGTCATTCTTATTTAAAACTTTTACAAAATTGAGACTGGAGTTCAGACACCGGCTGAGTTCAGCTCCGGCCATTAAAAAATGGTGCACAAGAAACCTTACTAAAGCTGATTATTACATGTACAAAAATTCTTTCCTGAAGGAAGTACAATTAACCAAAGGTATTGGTAACTGTGTTACTTCAAAACCGTGAGGGCCTGTTTAACGTGATATGCTTTCATTGAGTAACTTCATTAGAGATAAGACAGGTCGTACTCTACAGCCCATGATTCTTGATTTACATTTACAGTGTTATTGCTTTACGACCGAGCTTTAACAATCCAACAGGCTAACTCTCTCAACTATAGGTCAGCTCATGTGATCAACGTTTGGATACAACAATGAGATACTTAAAAAGGAAACATTAATCACAACAGGAATGCAATTAAGAACACAAACACATCAATACATGAAGGAACAACTTTACACCTAGATAAAAAGAAAGCTCCCCTAACAGATGGTCGAAGTTGATAAAAATACTTAAATATTTCCCCTACGATAATAAGGAAACAAGTGAAAGTGTATGTAATGTCTTGGGGTATTTATAGCCATTGCTTATAACAGATATTATTATCTTATGCTGCTCACAGACGCTTAATAAAAGATGGCAATCATGAGTACAGACTTTTAATGATGAAATTTTGGGTCCCCCCCACGCGATTCACTTTCCTTGTCAATACTGGCTCATTTCAGTAATGCCCTTCGTCTCGTACATAACAGTAATTCTCAGAACTTCAAAGTAAAGACTAAAATACTGGGCCAATATCAATCACGTGCTGCAAACCACAGACATCCTTTCATAAATCCCTATTCTATTAACGCCTCCCTGGTGCAAACAAGTATTGTCAATAAAATTGAATCGTCTGTGGAGGACTCGAAATTTCATCAATAAAAGTCTGTCCTCATGATTGTCAATTTTCATTGAGTGACTGTGGGCCACTTAGGGATTTTGATTTCTTCAAGATATTGTGCACTGCTTCAATCATCTCCCACAGATGATCAATAGTAACTTCAGTCACACACACCAGAGTAAAACGGATTTTCCGCCAGGGCTTGGGGTCACACTGGAAAATTGACTCACAGCAGGATCTAAATGCCCAGGTCAGATCGTGCCTTTCTTGCACTGTTCTCCAGGTGCGATGTCTCTGAATATGTTTATATTTGGCGGGGGAATCTATTTTGATTTTGAGTTTACCCAGAACCTTTCAACAATCTGTCAAAGGCTGCTACATGATTGGTTTATTACATCTACGCTTCTGAATGCTCTACTCACTAGACACGATGAATGTAATCCGAAACCCTTTTGTTCTTTTTGACGTAGCTATGGAAACTCAGCATCGTCAGATCTGAAGTGGGATTTGCGGTCACAAAGGAATAGTCGTTCCCCTAATCAAAACCCGCTGTTTCGCTGCGGTCAGTGTGATCCTTCTATAAATCTCAATGCTATTAACACCTCCCTGGTGCAAACAATTCAAAAATACTATCGGATCGCCAATAAATATCTGCGGATTTTGATTTTCTCAAGATACTGTGCAATGCTTCAATCATCGCCCACAGACGATCAATAATGTTATCAATTTACACCTTCATCAGTATTACTGCCAAGATCATTGCGTGTCTTTGGGCCGCTTTAGGTTAAATTTCTCTGCTTACAACTACAATATTTCTATGCCGGTGATTTCAACCTCACACATGGTAAGAAATGAAGTCTTCTTCATCTGTATGGAGAGGTATCTGCCATACAATGGCACATCGTCACAAGGTAATGTAGTGTCGCCAATTGGCAGAGGTTTCGACCGATACATGCACAGCTCATTTGTAAGATCGTACTTAAACCCGAATCTGATTTCGACATTGCTTAACCTTTCGGGCTTGATGTTACGATTTGTAATGGTAACATAGTATATAATGGATCTTTTAAGCAAATCGATTTTCCACCAAGGTTGAGGTTTTTGTCTCGTGCAAGAGCAAAAACCTCCATTCAATCTACTATGTTTGTTTCCGTCAACAGCTCTGCTACTGTCAAAACCAGCATAGTTTGACTGCTGTGCCGTTGGCTTCTTTAAAGCTATGTTCGAGGCATCTAAAATCAATATATACGAAGAAAATCACAAAATCAAATCAAAGTACCATGACTTAACAATACGTCATTGGATAAAATAAATCACATTTTAATCATACTATTGGCATCATGCTTCGGCTAAGGCTTTGACGTCACATCATGAAATTTCTTTCGCCAAGAGGTATGCAGTTCAGCAAGTAGTCCCAGTCTAAACAAGCTCCATGCCTAGTTCTTTTGAATAACAACATTCACTCAAGACTGCTCCCATTATTATTGTAATCACGCCATGTTTAGACTGACTCGTTATCAGTTTGTATCTTGATGTTTCATTGGTTGTTTGAAATCTATTGTTTATTTGAATGTCATGACTTTATATTCTTTTTCATTGATTTTGTCCCTCTTCACAGTATGATGTGCACAATACTATATTCTGTAATTAATAATATTCCATTTTGAATCATGAATGTCCCTGCAACAGCAGTGATAACATTTGTCAATACGTTCTTTTTTATCAGTGGATATTTGCTATTAGCTGTACTTTAAAATCAGAAGATATCAGTCTTGTTGCCAATAGTGCCATAACTACTAAGAAGCCCACGATGCATCCTCTTATCTTTCAAACAATACAAAAGCGATGTAGTATAATATTCTATTCATGCCAATACCCTTTATTTGTTTGTCATTTCATTCTCAAAGACAATGAAAATACTCGTTGAAAAGTGTTCAATGATTTTGTACACAAACAAGGGTGGCTTTAATTCTTATTATGAGTTCAAAAAGGATAGAGCTGGAACATTGGAGTTAATATCTGGTGCAGAAGAAATCAATTTAGGTCTATTGATAAGACTTTTGAGCAGGAAGTATGTGGGAGAATGCACCAGAATACAGTGACGTTGGTTTCTTTTTAACGACTGTCAGCACAGATGTTGTTAAAGGATTACAACTACCCTGGATAACAAGAGAACTCCTACACATACTACCTCGCCTTTTAAAAATTATATGGATCAGTAAAAATAGAGAGTTGTGTCTCACTTGTAAACCATGGCGGCAAATAAATAGTTGAACAGCACTGAAGATAATATGATCATTGTTACTTTTACTTCTGTGTTTTGTCCAACTCCTCTGCATTAACATGTCAAATTATTTCTTAGACAAACATTTTGCCTGGCTATCACGTCTCATTCGAATCATTCAAAGAAATTTTAAATTCTTCTACTTTGTTGATATCTGTATCCAAGCTCGCCCTCCAAACAATCCCAGAGTACAATGCGCACCATAACGTCTATCACTAATGCGAAATAGTTTATTTTTAAAAAGAAAACTGGAGCACTAGAAAATATGTTACCACCGGGGATAAAATAATTTATTGTAAGGTAGAATTTGAAAGTCAGAAAACGCCATCATTTAGTTTTTCCCCATTTTTCAACCTTTGCTGAAGATGCCTCTAATAACATGCATGAGTGGAAATTGTAGTAAGCAGAGGAAATAAGGTTTCAATGAAAATGTTTATAAATGGGTAAAATATCAAAATCCTTTCCCAACTTTGAGGAATGAGGGAAGCACCCTCCATGTTAACATGTTGCCTAGGTAATTTGCGTTGGAGAGAAGAACGATAATAACCTCATTGTCTTTACAATATACAAGAAGAGATGGCCATTTGACTATGCAGTTTGACAGAAAAGGGCCATCACAATCTAGTGGTACTACCATTTTAGAAAAAAGGGACTGAGCGAGCTCGAATTCAATTAGTTCATAACAGAGTTTATCCATATGCATAATTGTTTTTTCTGAATAAAAGTTTTAATATTTACGTTTGCTTCTGTTCATGAATATAATTAAATTATCAAGCTATTAATTCCCACTTCTGACATTCTTGGTCTCTCTTGATTGCCATTATGCCCTTATTACATCGGCCTAGTTAATATAAAGAAACTATTGCATGAGGTTGTGATAGAATATCCGGCAGTAGACTGAGCATGACTTTAAGATTTTAGAAAACTTTCCAAAACTTATTTGATACTCTTTGAGTACAGGGTAACGGCTTCACTTGATTACACCTTGCATGCTAAAGTCAAATATCATCATCGAATTCTTGTAGGAACTTTGTACTAGAAGCTATATAATAGCTCTGGACTGGCATTGACGTGCTACAAGATTGATTAGGGATGTATCAACTATTATCGATTCTTTTATCAACCCAGTGCTGTGTAACTGTAAAAGTATTCAAAACTATGCAACCATAGGCACAACGGACGAAAAATATTGGGGGTGCTTTGGATTATTTTCCCGAAAAAAATACTCCTTAGTCTGAAAATTATTGGGACATGAATCGAATAAAAGCACTTCAGTTCGGCAGGAATGCTGACCCTCATTCAGAGGGTTGGTTAGAATTAAAATTATTTCATTTTTATTTGTTATTAAGGAATTATAAAAGGCCCCGAAAAAAATTTTTGGCCGAAAGAATATAACATTTTAACAAACTGGGGGGGGGCTGCAGCCCCCTTAGCCCCTTTGGCCGTGCACCCATGTGTGCAACTGAGGCCTTAGATCGTTTTCTCTAAAATGTTATTAAGTCTTAACTACAAGACATAAAACGCACTGATTTTATTATGCAAAGCACCAAGTAGAAGTCAAACAGGACGAAAGGGGAAAGATGCCTGTTTATGCAATATATAAATATCTTTAGATTTAGATAGATATAGGGGAACACAATATAAGTAATGGATTTTGTTCTTTCTTTTAAAACAATTTTTAATCATCAACAATTTTTTTGGGAAAATTTGATAACTTGCTGTAATTTTTCAAGTCCATTAAATGACATTTTAATTTTGATTTCAGCAAATTACGAAAATGTTAAAAAAAGTTATATGTATCAAACTTTATTTCATACACTTTCAAACACTCCAAAATTAAAGAAGCAATCAAATACGATATATATTATAATCATTAGAGTAAAGAGACTTTTGCCAACTTTGTTTATCGTATCTAAACTAACGTCTAAAAAATATTGGAAATCAATTCGACCTTCAGCGCAGTGTCTTCAAATCCTTTGCCAGGGATTTTCAAATAGGTTGAAGTTCTCTGCCTTTACTTAATCTCGGTCTTACATTGCGGACGAAGAGTTAACAATCGTATTTGGAAATCACGATTTCAGTGAGTTAGGCTTAAGTACTAAGTTATAATGAAAGGTGAGTTTGGTTTAAGACCTATCGCTGGTATCCGTTATTCTATCCTTAACTGAACTTGAATATCTAAAACTAAGAATTTGACGTCACTGTACAAACGACCGGTAATAGGAAACACTGATATCAACTTTGTAATCTACAACACGGACACATAAAACTGACTTATTTGCATGTTTTAAGTTATTTTACGCTAAAGTGGGTCTCTTAACACGGCTGTCTAGCCGATTATCCTTTCCCCCTGTCAGCCAATAACGCAACGGCCAATGTCGTATAACAGAACAGCATAGACTATGCCAAGTTTTAATCCAAGATCCATGCATATTTTAAATGATGTGACGTACACAGACCTATTTGTGAGAATAGAGCCACGAGCGTTGAATTTCTATTTATGATATCAGACGTTCTTCAAATTTTTTGTTGATTAATAGATCGTTATAATAACTTCTAACAGTATCAGTTTGCTATCAAAACGAAGGTCACGAGATCTTAGAAATCATGTCAGCATTTGTTCAAATACATTTATAGACGATTTTACTGTAGGTCTGTTATACCATACTCAAGCAACCGTTTCTTATCACGGAGACAAGATTAAAAGAACGCTACCACCCACAGAAGACTGTGTTTTAGTTTCTACCACTCCTTTGTCTCTTAAGATCTGCGTGCCTATGTTGTAAGTACAGAAAACAGATTGGTTTCCATTCGGTTCGAAGTTGGCATTTCAAACCTTTACGATATTCAACCTGAAGCAACTGTTTTATCCTTATAATATACGTTCACCCTTTGTTAACAACCCGAATGACCAGTTTCGTTATTATAAAAGCTGCAAGTTAATTTACTGTTCCTTTAACGTTGTCTCTGACTGCGTTAGATTGCGTACTGCCATGATACACATTCTTTCATAGTTTTTAGTCTTTGGAAAGGGTGTGCATTGTATTGTAACCTAACCTGCCCATAATGTGACGTTGTTTTTTCATCTCTTGGAATCCTGCCGCTTATTATTCCGAGTTGAAATATACGAAACTTTGAGCCTTCATTTTTAAGTAATGACGACGTAACAAGCAATTTACGTGACTTGTACAAAAAATTTATAGTGGTCGGTGCTTGTAAAATATAATTGATAACTGTGTAACAAAAAAGGATTCATTTTTTCTCAACACCTATTTTAGTTGAGAAATATCAACAGAAATGAGTTGATGGTATGAAACCTAAAATTAATTTTCTTAGAATATTGAATTTTCAAAAAGTTCAAATCCCAACCTGATTGAGCCAAAAGGATCACTTTCAAATTCAGCACTGCAAAATTAAACAAAGTTAGTTGACGAAACAGTTCGTAAACTGAAACAGTTCTTGACCTAGTATAGTAGGCGAAAGGCAGCAGGAGTATTCCTTTAGGTCGGGTCAATAACCAGAGAAAAATTTAAATATATGACTATTAATCCTGACCGGAGTGTTACTTGAAGGGTGGCAGTTTACTTGAGAGGCAAAGCTGTTGCTGATTTACCCCAGACAGAAAGCAGGCGTATGGCTGTTTATTGCGAGAAGTCAAAAAAGTTGAAGCACTGCCTGAAGCTATGCAGAAACAAGGTGTGCGAAAGGGGAAGAAATCACTTTGAAGCTTTGACTTGGCTTTGAAACAGCAAAGGCTGAGAAAATAAACGCCGATATGCAGAGGTTGGGATTGAAGAACGAACCTTATATCAAACCTGGGTCTCAATTAGACGGTGATATGGAAGGTAATTGAGTTTATATCAAGTCGGTTTCTCTAGGACAATAGCTTGGATGATAAGAAGTTACAGTTCAATAAAAGCGTTGGTCATTACTACCCGCTCGGTACTTTAGGGGAGGTGCCCCCGTTCCCAGAAACGTTCGTTGTTTACGAGATCAAGCGAAAAATAATGTTGGAGTCCAATGATGAATTCGTCTTACTAGTGGTGATATCAGGAACGATCGACTGCTCACCGAAATACTGAAAAGTTTACGGCAAAGTATCTAAACTTTACTAGGTATTTTATCGAGCTAAAAATCCTCCCCAATGCTGTGTGAAACATGTTTTGGTACATTATAAAAGGGTACCTGTAAGAAAAGATTTCTACATGGTCTGTAAGGACTTCTAAAAATTTAGACACAGATTAACTGGGTCTTCATATTCACCTTATTTTTAGAATTAAAGATATTTTTAATCTTTAAAATTCAATTTTTAATATGAACTTCTCAAATTCTCTCTTCTCGATAATACTTTCTGACTTTCAAGGGCCTTTGGATAGACGTGGCCGAATGGCAGTCCTTCCTTGGTCAAGCCACATTGCGCTGATGGACTGGTCTCTAATTGCATTGAGCGAGATGCCGATGTCCACGGGTCGATGACAGGGAACTAAGGTGAGTATATTAACATAGTAGAGTGACCTAGCTGAGGTGGTAGAGCACACGTTCCAAAAGCGTGGTTCACGGGTTCGATCCCCGGTGGTGGCATATTTTCCATCTCTCTATTGTCTTTTCATTACTGAATCTTTAAACAGCCTTATTTAAGAAGACAAACCAGAAAAGCTACAATGATTCATTCGTCCTCCATGACTGCTACTCCTTAAATTTTGGGAGAATAGACAACTTCCATTGCTACTTTAAAGTCCAATACAATTATATATCTCAGACAGCTGTTAACAATTGCGGCTTTTAAGACTGCTGTTACTGACAGCAGTTTCTTCATAAATGTAGTGAGTAATCTTTATGACTTGGTGGTAACTTTCATGCTTTTGAATTCTGAGTCAGAGTATATAGACCCAGGGCAAAATGTCAGTATATTACCTGTATCTTGAATGCAAGTAATTCTAGTCTGTTCACATTAAGCACATTGCAATGTCACTGGTGATTGATATTTTAAGAAAGGAGAAAGGAACCTCAAGACGTAAGCTTAGCAAATGATTGTAAATGATCAAATTGAAATTCTAAACGTGACACAATGAGAAATCCCACAAGCATTTCATTTTTTGAAGGACGTACAGGCAAATCCAGACTGTAAGGTTCAAACCAATGGAGTTGTTTCAAGGTTAGTGCTTGTCATACGTTGTAACTAGAGATCATGAACGTGCCGTCAGTGAATACCAAGCATGCATCACATGCGTTTAATTTTCATGAAAAGTGAATATAGACCTAAGCTAAGCCCCAAATCTTTATTTCATCTAATTTTATGTAATAATTAGCAAAACAGGACTACCACAACAATACTGGGGAGGTGTCGCCCAGCCTCATACCCGTCAAATCAAATTCTTGCAAGATGTACGTAGGACTTTACCCTACCCGTGCCGTCCAACATTACCAATGAAAGACGACCCGCCATAGCTGTTCACGAACACCTCGAAACGGGAACAAACTAGGAAGAGAGCACAATTCACAATTTCTTCGGCTAGGATAAGGGCACAATTTCTTTGGCTAGTAAGAGGGCACAGTTTCTTTGGCTAGGAACAGGGCATTATGTCTTTAGCTAGGAAGAGGGCCAAAGGTCTTAACTAGGGAGAGGACACTACTTTTGGAGCTAGGAAGAGAGCACAATTTCTTTGATTAAGATGAGGGTACAATTTCTTTGGCTAGGAGAAGGGCATTATTTCTTTAGCTAGGAAGAGGGCAAAACGTCTTAACTAGGGAGAGAACACTATTTTGGGGGCCAGGAAGGGAGCACAATTTCTTTCATTAAGAAGAGGGTACAGTTTCTTTGATTAGGAAGAGGGCAGACGAGGCCCCCCCCCCCCCCCTCCCTTAGTGCGGGCCTGAGTGATTGTTCTGTTATGAAGTGCAAAGTTTAAAATAACCTTCGCCGTAACCATACTTGCTCACTGTTATTGATATTCCCAGTCAGTAGAGCGTATTCGTGTAATAGGTGTGGATGGTCGCTCAGAATACTTGAAAATAAATTCAAAAATATAAGTTTCTCTGCTCATCAAAACCACAAGAACATCAGTGCAGCAGACGATCTCAACTAATGCAGGTCTTCACTTGTTTTCCTTTTACCTCGCTTTAATTCACTTCACTGAATTTAGAAGATAGAAACTGTTACTTACGTGAAAAAGACGTATCGTGAAAATGAATGGAAATATGTGAACGAAGGGAAAATAAAAGGATAAATATCCAATAGCGATTCTAATCGAAGGGGGTCATTAAACTCCTAGCAAAAGAAATAATAGATCGAATGCGACGTTATTACCGAAAGTGCCTACTATATAATGACCTTCGTTGAAGGCAACTCTGTCCTTGCGACCAGCTTCCTTTTAAGGGAAGCTTTGAAATGCGGGCGAAAAATCAAAGTCCCAGAAAAAATTTGTAGTAAACTCTGCATTTAAACTCTGAATTAAACGGGCATCTTTGAATTGCAAACTACGGGCAGTGATCGGCAGTCCGTGGCCATAAAAACACTTTGTGATACGGGCAAATAATGACATTCTCGCAGGACAAGAAGTGTCGTGAACATGACTGCAATGAGTTGCTTAAAACCTATCAATTCTGCTTAACACCTGATGTTGATTTGGTTCACACTTCATTTTGATTTGCTAGCTTAAGCTATTTGCTTTAGAAAAGAACGATGAACATTTTATGAAGCACTGTACCGAGGGAGTCGACCATTTAAGCAGCCGGTTTTGTCGACATTCAGATGCACGCATGGCAGACAAACATCAACGATTTTTTTTATCAAAAAGTGGATTAATTTTCTGTTACCCTGCATATTTACATTATTTTGTCTTAATCTTTTGCTACGTAAATTTCCTAGTTAATGATAATATATTTAAAGTTAATTTTTATCTTTTTTACGATTCCGTACTGACTTTAGTCTACTATGACCAAAATTACATATAATACACAAACGCATTTGATAGTAAGAGTTGAGATGAGAATTCAAAATCTTCATATTAAGACCAGCTTGTTAATACGGGCATTTCAATCCAGTCCGACGGCTGGACGCAATTCACAGAGTTGCCTGTATGATTCAATTTTGGACAATAGTGCTCCCCCATTATTCGAAACGCCCTCTCCATTCGAGAACAGTTCCGCTGGCTGCCCTTCATGCATGACGTGACGCACATCAAGAGAGAACAACAACACTTTTGTCATTCCAGATGACCAGTCGCAGGGAAGATGGATGCATTTCATGAATAAGAGCATGTAATTTTTTTACAGAGTGCCCCGGTGTGTGTCATATCCAGGCCAGTGTTTCAATGGACCAGCTAGCTTTGCAATGATGAACTGTTGGGAGATGATTCGGTGAATATTTAGACATGGAAACTCATAGGCAAGACACCCTCGCAGCAGATGCAGGTGTCATCTCCATCAACAAAACCGCATCTGCCAGAAATGTCAGTCGTTCGAGAGCTGTGGCTTCTACCGTCATCTTTGTTTTCGTGAATTTCGTATTTTTTGCGGACTCCTATGGAATTACAGGTAATACGAAGCTCTGTTGCTGTTTTCATAGTGTATCATATCGATCTCTTACTTGTGGTCATATCCCGAACTTCGTATATAAGTTTATGAGATTTGCAGCTACCAACGAAACGGCCTTCGCTTAACTGTATACCGGCAGGTTATTAAAAACTTCGAACCTTTGAACCTAGGGTCTTGAAAGAAGACACCGTGCCTTGATATGTTATATGATGTCAAAAGAAATTTGAGAGCATCTTACTCGAGCTGTCAATGGAGAAATTAAGGCAACAGTAGAATACGTTAGGAAACCTCTAATGTTTGGATTCTGGTTAATGATACCCCCCTCCACCCCCTCTCGCTTTAACAAAAACAACATCTGGTACCTCGTTATGACCTTCAGTAACTCACTTTACCTCAAATTACTCTGTTGCTTAAATGCCACTAGTGAAAAATTCAACATATATATAATACAAATACAAAAAAAAAAAAAAAATAAAAAAAAAAAAAAATGGGGAACCACTGGTAGAGAGGTGTTGAATCGTTGCCTGAACCTCTATTGATGACGAGATGATCGATTATGATGGTAATAGACACAATCCTAGTCAACATGCCAAAAACGGAAATAGTTACGATAATTGTTTATAATACGCTACTAAAACCACAAGGAAAAACACCCTTGGTTACGTGGTGGCAACGACATGCTCAGCACAGTATTTTCTGCGAGGCGCTTATGATATTCCTGCAGATTTAGAGCTCTCGCCTATAAAAGAATTCTCTCTACGAATAATACCTAAAAGTTAACATAATCTGTCATAAACCTTCAACACATATTACCTAATACTTTCTTTAGTGTCGACATTTTTGCAGTGGCATTAAGAAAAGACTATATTAAGAATGTCGTTGCCACCACGTAACCAAGATCGTTATGACCTAACGAGCGTTTCCGGTTTAATAGTGTATAATATTGACCATGATAATGTGTATCGGTGACAGCAAAGAAGAAAAATGAAATTAAATGGGTAGGGTTATTGGAACAGTAACCACCTCCATTTATCAGATCTGAATGTATATAACAACAGAACAGGCAGGCTGTACCCCTCTGCAAAGGTAACTGAACTTTGGTTCACCATTCCGGTTTCGATTGCCTATTGGCCTGCTGGGATGTAATTAAAAAACTTGGATCACAGATAGTTGCTACCTATAGGTTACAGTCCAAATTGTAACTTGAGGTTCACCCCAGAGATTCAGAGATGGGTGTACTTGTAGTACAAGCTTACAACACTTTCATCATATGATGTACAGGTGTCTCAAAATATTATGTATCTAAGTCTCACAAAAAAGCAACACCAAGTATTTTATGTAGTGAGGTAGTAAGTTACTCTGGTTTGTGGTTATAATTCAACACTTTTTAGTAGTCTATAGATTTCATTTTTGCCCCCCTCTGTTGTTTGATATAGCATTTTTAACAATATTTGACCACCTGTTGTATGTGAAATATGCTCTTTTAGGTCCCAGTTGTGCTTAGATCGTTCAGTCCCCTCTCCGTGCTTTATATCAGTGTTTCCCACCCCCAATGGTATATTACCCCCCCTTGCATTGCCAATATTTGAAAGTACCCCCAAGCATCCAAAGGAGTACCTTCAAGGACTATCAACACTTGTAAAATGCTCAATAAACGTCCAGTAAAGAGTCCTAACTTTCCTACTAGGTATGAATTGAAAAAGTTAGCAGTGTTGAAGAAAGGTAGAAGCAACACTGCTGTTCTTGTTGTTGTTCCAGTGTTTTGACCCCCCAAAACGAATAAACTAAACTAATATATAGCTTATTAGCTTATAAACTATTAGTAAATTTTATGATTTGGTCCAGGAATTCTATAACAAAAAAGTATTTAGGTGACTTCCCCCCTCATAAACTTTAGGCCACCCTAATGCCCCTTGTTTCAAATTTATTCCCTACAAAATCTCGAACACCCCCTATTGGGTCCCTGAACCCCCATTGAGAAACACTGCTTGATATTGAAAAAAGACTTAGAGTGGTGTATAAAACGTTGTTTGAATTCAGTAGTAGCTGAGCCATGTATACATCAGACTGAGACTCTCATATCTTGGTTACCTCTGTACCAGTGTACTATACCTTTCGCTAAACATTTAAATTCAGTGTGCACTTGCCTCCATTCCTATAGTTATATATATTTAGGGATGTGAAAACTAAGGAGTTACTCGGTGGTAATTTGATGGTAGTGCTCTGAGGAGTGTCAGACAAAAAAAGCTTTTCATTACACAATGTTTTTGCTATTTCGTGCAATTTTCTTGTTTTGTACCACAAACACACTATGTAATTGATACTTGTGTATTGTGTTTCAACTTTGAGTTTTCATCCGTGTCAGAGGTAAATATGTACTCACCAGACAGACAGTAATTTTATACATTTTTCATAAGCTGAGTACTACCACAATAGTTTGCTTTTTATGAGAGAGCTGAGCTGATATATGTCTTGTAGTAGTCATACTTAATTGTTGATGCCCCAAAGTCATTTGAAAACCATATTTGTAAAATATACCACACAATATATATATATGCCATATGTACATAACTCAATTGAAACAATTTCTACACCATTTTTTAAAAAATGTCAGCAAGATAAGTTTTTGCGAGGGCCAAAGCTATTTCTCTTTATCTTTTAAATGTTTGTATTGCTAATATTTAATAAATGGTAATTATTTGATAAGGAGAAGGTCTTAATTCAGTCAATATGTCAATTATCCTATTAAAGTCATGTCATGACTTAAGTTGTCAATTTTTTCTGATCACAGAGTACTTGCACCTTCACATCTATTCAGACACCTAAAGAAAAGTGCTTTAGGCTCGTATCTCATCAGTAACTTATAACCATTAATTTTTCAAGAGCAGTTTTGGTGTTGGAGCAGATTTGACTAGGGAAGTTAAGGCACGTAGGATGAGGAACAAAAAGCTGGTCCAAACTCAAATGATATACTGAAACTGAGCAGAACATGCCCCCATAGTTATACAGTGTGATCATACTTGCTCCTTTTCAGGTTGTAAACTTATAACTTCCTGTAGCCTAGCACTAACTTGTACCCAGTATATAAGTATTTATACTTTTCAAAGTCAGTCAAATCATGAAATGATACATTATACTTAAACTAAGATCTCCTCTGAGGAGGACACATTTTTGGTTTTTCATATCTTCTTTATATTAGTATGAGAGTCCAAGTTACTTTTGTATCTGAATCAGTGTTCTAAATCATTCAACTTCAACAGATAAAAATCAATGCTCATCATCATCTTTATTATCATCATCACCACCACCATCATCATTACCATCATATTTGTGCTCATCACCATCAGTATCACCACTACCACTATCATCATCATCATCATCATCATCATCATCATCATCATCATCATCATCATCATCATCATCATCACCATCATCATCATTAAATTTTGGGATAGTGACACTTAGGACCTTTAAGTAATGCAGAATGCGCGATATCAATTTTATCTGAGAAAAAACCTCTTTGTTTACATAATAATGGTGTCTATTTACGCGCGGTGTAAACGTTGTATCGTAGGTTACCTTGTATGTCACTTCTAAAGCACCATCGGATCCTCTATCTACTCTGATTTGTTCCTTGTATTCTTCGTTAAAGGAGTAACAAAGTCCAGTGGTGTCCTGCAATGTGAGCAAAAATTCCTTCCGTGGGATTTTTCTGCCATTGAAATTTGCCATTTTAATAAGCCATGATGCAGTATTCGTTATATTAATTAATAATTCCCCGTATTTCCCTTGTTTCTCAGTCTCTTTTAATAGTCCAAGTATGATTACAGGCCCCCATTTCTGGCTATTTGTAGGCCACCCCTTGCTTGCTGCTAATGTTTTAAGGAACTCCGAGTTCTTCAGTTCTTGTACAGCGAGAGGAGATCTTACGCATATTGAGACTGAAGGAAAGGGAATATGAAATGGATACTCTTCCACAACTCGAGTAGAGATGGGATGGCTTTGAAATTTTAATATACTGAAATACAATTCGTATCCTAAAAAGCCCATTGCACCAGTCAAAATAAGGAACCAAATGCAGCGTCGAAACCAGGAACTAGAGAAAAGAAAGCGAAATCCATGAAGGGTGGTAGAATCTGCAAAATCGGTCCAGGTTGGACGTGTACTTTCAGACATAGTCTTTGATGATGGTAACTCTTTTATCTCATAAAGAAACCAATTACAACACGAAGAGGTAGTGTAAGATGTAAAACAACCTATTGCTTCTTTAGAGAAATCCTGCGCTAAATGTGTCACTGACGAAGCAGTCAAAAGATTCCCCCTGTCGTGCTGGTGGAATGATGCAGTACATTCATTATGTGATTAAACAAAGTGCATATTCTGTCCGCAAATCAGTCATGGTATTTACAAACCAAAGTACAAATTTGGCGTCATAGCCATGTATGTGAGGAACCATGGATGTACTGTTTATGACACGTTATTGCGATGGAGTTCTGCATGATTATCAATAGTTGCGTTAGTGTAAATGATTATTACTCATTTACATCACATAGAAAACTAATGGAACATTAGAATAGCCCATTTTAATCATTCCTTGTTTTTCTTGGAAAGGAGTAGAGAAAGGAAAATCACCATGACTGTAGTTATTAAAGGAATCTCATATACTTGTCACCACGTTTATTTGCAGAGAATATAAAATAGGATAGGATAGAAGAAATGGTTTAATTTGTGTATCATGTTTAACCGCAACGTGAGTTCACTTGACAGGTGACACTGCCACGTCTTCCGGGTAGATAATGCCTAATACAAAGTATGTGAAATCAAAATTACCAGAAAATCTATAAATTCCCTATAAATAAGATTTGAATAAAAGGAATAAGATAACAAAAGGAAGATAAGAGGTTGATATCAAATTTGTGAGAAAGGAGATTGGTTAAAGAGGACACTTTTGCCTTAAAAGTTTTAACTCAAAAATTATTATCAGGTGATAGCTTCTTTCATTAATGTTATGGAAACTCCTGTTTTGTATCGTTCTGGAATATCAAATAAGCAGTGAATGCGCATTCTTCACCTTGCTCTTGAAACTTGGAAAGTTTAATTAAGCCCAAAGTTTGGAATGTATGAGTTTTTACTTAAATAGCGTAATTCTATTCCTCTAGCACAAGATTCAAAACTCAACCACAGAGACTCAAAGACTGGTATTGCACTTTGTAGATAGCGTGAAGGTGTAAATCTGAATCTAGGCATTTTCAAGCTTTGACTTTTCAAAATACATCAATCTCACTAGCTCTTGAGGATGCCAGATATCATACCACAGGTACTATATGGTAAAGTGTTTATGAACTTGATAAATGGTCGTAAACTAAGACAAAATATCCGAAACGATTCGATGCACAGGGAGACATGTAGATTGCCAGAAATAGCAAAGTGCCACGTTTCAAGAAACTTTTAAATATAGGACAAAAAATCAGTCATTAAAATTAAATAAGCTTATAAACTTTAAAGATTTAGTTTTTCTCTTTTCAAGAAAATTTAATGACTATTAAAAGATATTTTCAGTTATTATGAAGCATTTATTTTGTAGCAATATTTTTCCTTCTCGTACGTTTACCTTTACTTCATACATTGATAAACATAAATTATAAAAATTTATTTTGAAATAAGTTTGTATCTTAAGACTAAGGGGTAAGAAGAAATATTGAGAAATTTGTTTAAATAAATAATTTGAGAACTTCTGTTCTAACAGGTTTGAAAATGTTTAGCATTAATAGAACTCTGATATTAACTCTTTTAAGAAATTTTCTTCTGGTAATCGATTGTTAGACCTTTTCATGCAATTGGTTGTTTCTCAGCACATACAAATCATAATTAAACTTCTCTGATAAACACAACACGTTAAAATAAACGAAGTTGTGAATGAGCATTTAACTACAAAATTGTAATTTTTGTCAAATCGAGTTGTTCAAAATATGTTCAAGAAGGAAAAGAAGGCCTGAGGTTTGAAAGGTTAAAGTAATCAAGGCTGTAATTGTAGCAAATCAAGCACTACTTCCATCACTGGGTATGACAGTATTGTATCCTATTAATGTATCTGCAATAGTAAAGTTTTGAGATAAAACTCGAGGCCTGACTAGAAATAAAAAGTAATGAAGGTCTTAGCAAGATCTTACAATATGTTTCACCCTGTTCAGACCAGGGAGGCTTTTAGCCCACGGCAATTTCATATTCTCATGACGTTTAAACGGTACTAGCAGAAACCTAAAACTTTTTGACTATTCTTAACTTTTAGCTGAGTTTAGACTGAAACATATTATTGAACACCCTCCAAAGTTTTTATTTTATAGAGAAAGAACGAGAAAAAAGCTAAACGATTTTTCACTTGAATACTTTTATAACTCTTTTTTGAAAATGCAAGGACATTCTAATCAAACGGTTCGAAGATGCTTTTATCGCTACCAATTTGTTTTATCCTGCAGCATGGTATACCCATAGAGGTATGAAGATAAAACTGGAGGTTGAACTCCCCAGGCCCAAGCACCAAGTTTATTAATTAGATCTCTATGGGTATACCCGACTTAAAACTTCTATTCTTTTGCGATAGTCACTTGTCTCCTTCAACAATATTCTTTCCTTCTAAAATCTGTTCTACTACTCGCGTAAGTTCAGACATATTCTGCTGTTTTGTTCTGACATCTCCTTCCTTCGACTGCTTGATGAGATGTCAGGAGAATTACAGGGATCTATGTTTACACTTGCTACGGTATAACCATTTGTGTTTTTGCTAACCAAGCGGGCAGCTGTTCTCGCTCTGACGTCCATGTTTTGGTCTGCACCATCATCAAAAACGAGGTCAGTGAGATTTCTCAGAGTTAACATGTCAAAGAAAAGGAACTGTGAACGTCTAAATTATTTGTTTCTAGTTTATAAAACTAAAAGCAAATAATTTAGACGTTCACAGTTTCTTTTTTTGGACATTTTTTTGGCACTAAACGCACTCATTTCTGTGTTTTACGAAATATATCAAAATTGGTGTCACTTGCCATTTAAATATGCAGTAAAACATCAATGACTAAGTCAAACTTTAATTTTCCTACATAGAACTGAACTTATTTAGTGTTTCGGACGCCTGCGAATATCTTGAATGTCAAAGGTAAGGGTTCCCTTTGCTCAGTCGGATTTTTCTCCTGCTTTTGATGTATGGCAGGAGTTGATCCTTACTTCACCCCTGTCTTTCAATAGAAATTTGTCGTAAGTTAAAAAACGTCACTCCTGCGTCACTCCTGCCCGAACAATGATTTCGTAGTGATTTGATTCTCCGTATTGCGAATACCCGTGTCTTTGACTAAATTTCATGAGAAGGGTTTTCTGCTGGTCATGTTTACCGCTCAGGCCGAAAAGTTCTCAGTCATCGACACAAATTGGGTACTCTAACAAACATAGTTTCCTGTCAGATTGAAAGAAATATATGGTAGACAAATGTGCCAAGGACTCCCACAAGATGCTGAAAACATTTGATACTGCAGAAAAAGGGTAGGCCTGAAAATAACGGAGAATCAGGCAAGATATAATGCCACGTCGTAAGGAGGAAGTCAAAGAAAACAATGAGATGTTGAGGGCTGCCATTTAGAGATCACGATGAGTCCAAGCAGAAGTTTGAACAAGGGCAACTATCGGGAACTCCTAGAGTGCCTGTCAAAATACCATTCTGTTTTAGAAGTGAAAGGGTACATCATGATTTATATAGGTTATCTGCATACATAGTTTCTCGTCAGCTTTTCAGAAACAAGAAGAAGCAGGTTGTCGACTCTGCAGAAGGGGTTGTAAATGGCCAGACTGAACAAGTTATTTTTTTCCGCACATAGGTACTGTTGCAAAAATATTGAAAAAAGGGCCTTCAGCTCTTTCTGCTTTAAAACTTGAAACACAATTGGAAGTACTTCGACGTTCCGCTTGACCTTAATCCCATTTGATCATATATGGAGGATGAATTTGCTTAGTATAAATTTGGTAAGATGGGTTTCAGAATAAGCCACCTGCTGGGAATTATACGATTATTGTCTAAGGTATTTTCAAATGTAATGTTCACTCGGATTTTATTGTAGGGGTTAGGGCAGTTTATAAAGCTTTTGTTGTACAAAACGTTTGAAAAAGGAAATACTGACGATAGTGTGTACATAATTTGGGGACTATATTTTAGAAGGGAAGGTGACACCGAAATAGAATGTGGGACTTTTGTATAGTATTCTGAAATTAAGGGGTCTTAACAAGATGCTATGGTGAGTGAAATTTTCAAAAACTGCGATTTCACCCCCCCCCATTGTGTCATTCAATAATACCCCAAAGATTGATAATATCTTTGTCTTGCATTCACGTCGATGAGGTTGTAATGGGAGAATATCGATTTCAGTAAGAAATAATTCTGGAGAACATAACATTAATGTAACCAAGGATACAACTGAAATATATACGCCAGGGTTACCAACTAATGATATCAATGCAATTTTGCTTTTGTTTCTACGAGATAATGCATCCTACTTTATCAACAAACAAAACTTCCATTAAATTTTGAATGGCACAACAGCGTTTTATTTTCATCTTTTATTGGACAATGGCCTCCTTTAGCTATGCCATGTTGCACTGCTATAAGTCTAATTTTGTGACCTCCCCGCCCCCAATTGCCCGATAATTTCACGGCAATGGGCAGAGGGCACTCACTTTGAGTCTTGGTTACTAAAACTGGGGACGAATAGCAGGACCGTTTTATGTAGGCTAGCTTCGCCATTGTAAAACACCAGCCAACGTAACTAATAAATAAAGTGTAGCTGGAGCATTCAAGGGCGCTCCTCTCTTTGAGCTCCAAGGTGGACAAGGATGCCATAAGGCACGCTAAATCACTCAATTCAATGATCGACAAGCCTTTGAAGCATCTCCTTATTTGTTTTAATCATAGTAACTCGAATTCACCTTCTAGTTACGATGTTTTCATGCGTCCCCTATTAAAATACAGAGTTCTTGTGTTTTGCTATTTAATCCCCCGACTAGACGCCCGGCAACGGAATGCCGGGAATTGAAATTGTATAATTTCTCACGTCACACCTGGTAACTTCTCACGGCAAACTAGTATGCCACGGCACATGGCTTGACAAACACTGCTCTAATGATTTGTCTCCATGACTCTTCGAGGTTTCTTGCGGGTCAGTGGTTGAATTTTTTGTTGTTGTTGCTCGCATAGGCCATTATGAACAAGCCTCTTCTTCATCATTTTGTTTTTATGATCGATAAGTGTGTTTCAAATACCAGGTTCAAAAACCGGCGGTGACATTTTTTTAATGAGTTTGTTCATAACAAGGCTTACATGCCAGTGACATGTTGGGAGCTACAGAAAAGGAAAGCAAAGAACAGACAGGCTAATTAAGTGAAATATTAAGCTGAAAGAAACCTGTTACTATGACTCTTGAACCGATTAAGGTTATATTCATTAGGGAAGCAGGAGGAGGAAAGGGAATTCTAATGAGAGGCAGTACTAGGAAAGAAACTCATGGCGTAAGTGTAAGTGCTGCACTTAGGTACCTCAATAGCGAATGGATGAAGCTTGATAGAGGAACGAGTAGTACGATGAACAGACTTTAATGATGGAACCAAGTGAGAGAGGTTCTTGCTACACCGTCCATGGAAGTACCTGTATAAAGTGAAAGAGCTGATATAGCCCGATGGTGTGAAAGAGTTTCAAGGATCTCAGAGAGTGCAGGACTAACAAGGTTCGGGACTTTCTTGGAAACTGACAAGCCGTAGCTTTGATATCGAATTACCAAAAGAGATCCTGGGATGAAGAAAGCCTAAGAAGCCTGACAACGGAGCTCCCGGGGAGTTTGACATCATTCATGGTGACTGGTGGAAGAATGGGTTTCTTGCGGCGGTCGATGGAGAGAGCCTTGTTGTCTATGTTCTTTCTTTGTTATCCTAAATATCCGATCAGGCAGGTCTTTTATATAGAGTAGAAATAGGGTTGGGCTAATCAAAGAACCCTGAGGAACACCAACGTTAACTGGGTAACTGGTGGACCATCAAGTACAACCTTGATACTGCGACCACACAGGGAGGACTGTAATATGGACAGTATTTTGCTTGTAAAGCCGTTTGCCTTAAGCTTAACGATGAGACCTGAGTTGCTATGGGCTGTCCCCTCGGACGAACCTTAGCTGATATTTTCGTTATTTCCAAGAAAAAACTTTTTGATAAAACTAGTCGTCCACATGTCTATTTTCGTTACGTTGATGATACCCTTTCCGTTTTCCAAAATCAGCAGCAATGTGAGCAATTTCTCACAAAACTTAACAACTTGCATCCTGCTCTTAGATTTACGTGTGAAAAAGAAGTGAACAAACTATTGTAAGACGTGTTTTGGTCTTCTCGTTTGCTAGAAATTCATCGTAAAAGCTTTCTCACTCAATTCCATATGATTGTTGTGATCAGTTTATGGCGAAAAGGTTTAGCCGAATGAATACGTTACTCAACACAATATTGGAATTTCTTACATTGATTAAAGATGCCTAAATTCTACAAAATGTTACGCAAATGAGCGGGCAGGAGCCAATAGGTATCTAAAAATGTCGACGGGCAAGAAACTTCCGAAAACTTAAAAGCAGACCCTTAGATTAAGTTGGGCCTTAGGATTCTATGGGTTTTATCAATAGCGGATATCAAAGGATTGCAAAAGTATGCAATTTGATAAAATGTGGCTAAAAACGCATAGCTTAAGTTTCGCTGTCATATCCGATACTATAGTTTTAGATATGGCGCAGAGAGGCTGGTCTCCAATTGCGTTGAGCTGGATGTCGATGTCCACCGGTGGATGATGGGAGCTAACTTGGTGACTAGAGAAATAAAAGTATGTTTACATCGGAGCTCACCGAGCTCAGTTGGTAGAGCGCACGCCACGAAAGCATGGGTCACTGGTTCGATCCATGGTGGTGACATATTTTCTATTTCCCTAGTGTTCTTTTCTAAAGTTTTAGATATATGCGGTTCAGATAAATGAGCAATTCCTCAGTTCATTGTGTCTGTATTCTCGTACATAATTTAAAGAGAAGAAATATAAAGAATTTTTAGAATTTGTATTTAGAATGTATTTAGAAAATGTCTCTGGTTTCCTTCCCGAGCTAGCTACAGCGCGTAGGTTGTATGAAGTTCGATCTGGAAAGACAATAGAGATTTTTGTCCAAATTTACAACCGAAGTTCACGTTTGCAAGTTTCACGTAGAAAGCGACGTATTGCAAGAAAAGGTGAAAACGACGGCTTTTCAGAGCATGTTCTTATTAAACCTCGCCCATAAACAAGGTTCAAGTGTGTTCGTTAACACATTCAAGAAGAACTTACCATCCTAAAAGAACCTAATGAACTAGTTAGCGTGAAGAATGACACCTGACACTTAAACTTTCACTTTCGCTAAATGGTGAAAGGAAAACGGACCTGAATAGATAAAAACGAGCCACCAGCGTGTTCCAAATTCCGTTGATAAAATGACAGCCACTTAACATGCACTTTGTGATCGCCTAACATGATTATCGGGCCACACTCCATACGTTTAAAATTGTGGCATTTTGGTCTCGATTTCCGGAAAATGTTTGCTACGTAGTCTTATTACAAACCGCATTTTTAGCTCTACTGCGGAAATGCCAATAATTTTCAGCACAATGTTTAAAGGTATCCGCGTCCCTAGTATCGAAAGATATTACTACACTGTTTTTCAAGCGAGGAGTAGCCATACCGCATTGTCTTGTTACGTGGAGGTTGTTTGCGTCATCGAAAATGGATTTAAAGGCAACCTAATCATTTCTCGAAATTGCTTGGCTTTTATTATAAGTAACTCCTACCTAATATCTACTCTTTTGTAGAACGTTTCTCTATACGAAACTAAGCCAAATTTAGAACGGCCTTCGTTACGCTGAGGCAACAAAATACTCAGTGCAGTAGATTTTACGAGATGCTGAACATATTTCTACAATTTGATTGTTATCAGCTATAATTGTATTCCTTTTCCTTCCACCAAATATACTTGTAGGATTATTTATTAAAAATTTTTAACACATCTTCCTTGATGCCCAGTGCCGTAGCCAGACTATCTCTGAAGGGCATGCTTATTACCTATGAGCATATTTTAGGGTATGCTTCATACATTTAAGGCGCACTGGCCAGCCTATTCACCAATTAATGTAATTTTTGTGTAACACCTTCTGGAAAATCGGTGAATCCTTTTAAAAAGCAGGGCAGGGGCACACGTAGAAACCAGGTGTCTGTAGTTAACTGCACTGCAAAGTTTTCGAATTTAGGTGTGCAGATTTGATATCTTGGAAAAATATATGGAGCAGGGTATTTAACATGCGTGAGAAATGCTCTGAAACATTTCAAAACTCTAGGACAGACGACCGTGAACTAGGGGGTGCTATTTTACCTTGAAGTCCACTTCTAGAGGATGCTAAGCATACGAAGCATCCCCTTGGCTACGGTACTGTTGATGCCTCCAACAGTGTAGACATTTTTGCAGTAGTATTTAAAAAGGACTGTATTAAGCATGTCGTTGCTACCTCGTAACTAAGGTTGTCATGGCCCAGCTAACGTTTCCGTTCTAGCTGTATATCAACGGTAAGGCAATCTCAGTGATAACAAATTAATTTCCTCTTCTCACCACATCAGTTCCCAAACCCCCACCGGTGGACATCCGACATCCGGCTCTATGTTATTTGGGGGAACAAACTCTGTGCTGCGATCCAGTCACAAGGAATCTCGTGAAGTTTAGGTGCTGGGCCAACACTACAGAAACTGCAATATTCATTTGGTAGCCTAATACGCTTTTTACCTAGTGCTAACCAAGAACAAAAAACTAGTAATAATCTCACTAGGAAAGGTACCATGTAAAATGGTGCAAGCTAACTAGACCATGATTCATGTGAAATTCGTCTGAGAAATTCAAAGGAAAACAATAGAGGCAGATAAGATTTGCTTTTATAAATGCCATTTGCTAAGATAAAATAGTTGGGCGGTAAATGATTGGAAGGTGCCCTACAATGTTTGAAACCTCTACGTACATTCCATAGAGATTCTATAAAAGATAGACAGTGTTAGCTAATTTGCATTTATAACTAACGGAGAACGCTGTCTCGGTATTCATTTTAGGTTTCGAGCCGCAAGTTATATTAATATCCAAAATTATTTGCGGTCGCTTTTTCATATCTGTGTGAAACAACACATGTACCAACCATATATATTTTCGTTGAGCATTTGGAACTTAATTGATAATATTGATATTACAGACGCTGTAGGCAGAGAACTGCTTAAGAATATATCATGGCAATAATAGAGGTCTTTATAATCCATATTCTCAAAGAGCTCCTCACTAAATCACAAACTAAATCGCGCATGTAAACTCCGGGCCTCTATTAACTCGCAGATATTTTTATGTGGGCTTATGTGTGGAAGGTCTTATATGTGCATCGCGTAGGAAATTGTAATGATGACAAGATTCAAACAGATCCAAGCACAAGAGAGACATCGCATATTAGAATGGTTCACCTATTTGATTTTTCACACCCACCCCTTCTCCATTTTTACGTTCACCCATATTATTTTTCAGTTCTTCTGCGTATAAGCAAGTGTCTCTTCTTTATCATACTATAGGCGGGTGGCGGCTAGGAGGGCTTTAACGCCAAAAAGTGTTCAAAACTCCCTAACCAAGTTAGCTGTTGTGCAGAAATTTTATGATTTTCCGGAATGTACTGACACATCTAACAGTAAAAAGTTTTTACAAACTATTATTTGATATATAATTATAACGTTATTCCTTCTATATGTTTAAAATGTCGTCTGCTCATTTTTTGACCTTTCTGCACTTAATTTAACTTTTTCAAAGATAGTCAATCGCAAAATATATTACATGTATTTAATTTGTATCATCTACTTGATTATCAATGTTTGACAGGGGGTAATTTATTGAAAAAAGAAGTGCTTTGCCAAAACCCTTAAAACGGTTAAAATGATATCTTTTAACACAAATTTGGAGATTGACTAAATCTGTGAAATTATTAGAGAATTTCCACCTGAGTATAAATCCCTGAATTTACATGCCATGTTACTCATGCATCAAATAATGATAATCAACTTATTATCATAATGCGTGATAAACTTTTTGCAATTAAAGCATAGTCAGAGATTTACAGAATTTCAGTTGATTCAGCTATCCATCTCTCGGCTGTGGTATAGAAGTAGGTCAAATGCGATTTAAGTGTCTTGCTTTGATGTGGGGAAACCGTTTTTTCAGAGTAATTGGGTTAGCAGGTTTACTTACTCCTGTGCGCCTTATCTCAGTAACCCCCCTCCCCAGCTAAGGGGCCGGAGCCATCTTGGGACCCATGAGACATGACAGACTATATAATAGTATTCGTAATCTTTAAATTAGCAGCTATGGTGACATAATGCACGAGGATACATTTCTGCCAGTAACTTAAATGTGTCTTATTCTCTTGCAAACGTTGAATTGATATATAGTGAGCCCCTAAACCATAGGCGCACGGCCGCAGTGGCTGAGGGTGGCTGCAGCGCCCCAGTTTGTTAAAATGTTGGGGGTTTTTTTTGGGGGGGGGCAAAAAAATTTCGGGCCCTTTTATAATTCTTCAATAAGAAATATAAATGAAATAATTCTAAGTCTTACCAGCCCTCTGAATTAGGGTCGGCATTCTTACCGAACTGAAGTGCTTTTAGTCTATACATGTCCCAATAATTTTCGGGCAAATAATCCACAGACCCCTCAATACTTTTCGTCCGTTGCACCTATGCCTTTAGCCAACTTAAATTCAGTGCTTACTGATTATTATGCAATGCTGACTTGCAAAACTCTGTCCAGCCCACCCTCGCTCGTGTATTAGAATTTGTTAACAGGTCCAGACGCCCTGCTTAGTCCATCCCCCGGTTGTTAGGTACTCAAGAAGCATTTGAAAAAGCCTTCGATTTTACAAGTTTTCAGATTTCAACGGAGTAACCTGTGTTGGTTTTTTTCCCTTATAACCGCAAATGTGTAGATATTCAACGTTACAGGTTACAATAATGAGTGATTAAGGAAGGTTGTGATACACTTAAACTAATGGTTTATGATTGTCTAATGCTGTCATCTATGGCTTTTCTGACAAAAATGCTGATAAAAAAGGAATTGTCAAACTTGTCAAGTTGTGCAAAGTTTAAAATAAGGCAGCTTAAAGAAACAAATTACATAAGAAAATTGTCATTAAGTTTAGAGTATCCTTATGGTCTTTTGGGCATTTTCTACACGCATATAGCTAGTGGGCCTATACCACTATAAGGGAGTGTTTTCAACTGGGAACGATCATGAACAAAGCTTGTTTTGCAGCTACCAGCAGAGCTTGTAGCCTTTAAGTGTGGCCCGTATAACGAGTTTGAAAATGCGTTTAAATTTGTAAAGATTTGTATGTTATTTGGTTCTTTCATTAGTATCTTATGTTTACTATATGAGTAGTCCAATCAGACACTTTCAGCTGATAATTATTTAGTACTAGGACAGTTTACACCCAATCACTTCCCACCCGGATGTTTCCTACTTGACTCAATTCTGTCTCCAGTTAATTCACACCACGAAACTATCCATGTTAGTCGTAGTAGTGACTTGCCCCCTTACATTACTTGAAAAGGCTCTGTGCTACAGCTTGCTAATGTATTCCATGAAGTAAAGCGATTGAGACGTTGTACTGCTCAGGCACGCAGCCAAGGGGGGCGCGGGGGGCTGTGCCTGCCCAATAGGAAACACTTGCCCACGTTTGCCACCCCCCCCCCCCAAGAAAATTTCTTACCGGCATTTAAAAGGTGGATTAATTGTATATTTCAATTATATTATGCAATGAGATAAGAAAGACGGGAAGTTTACGTCTCTCAATTACAATTTTGAGCCCTCTAGGGACTGTAAAAATTCAAAATTTTCCCACCCAATAAAGCCATGGTGGGCTGGCTTGGAAGGAAGGAAGGGAGGGAAGAGATTTTGTTTTGAATTTGCGCTACCTTATGTGAAATAAATAGCTTACATTATATGAGTGAAATTCATAGCTTACTTTCTCTTGTACATATAGAATCTAAAGTTGTACTCGGAAAATTAATTGAAGGATAATGCTAGTCCATTCTTAAACGTAGATAATTACCAGAAATTCGTGTTTTTAGAATAATCGAAATTGAAAGAACGAACTATCAACCTTACCTGAGAGAATGGTATTATGGAAGAGCAAACTAGATTTTGGAAAGCCTAGCTTGTTCAGTGCTTTAGGATGAACCAGCGTCGGTTACAGTTGTGTGGCTTCATCCAATTTAAAGGTCTGTCCGACAATACGACGATATTTATACTTCTCATGTCTGTGGCTAGTGTCGTGGAAGTGCAATTACTCCCATATAGCTGTACCCGCCAATGACGTGAAATGGGAGAACGACAGTTAGAAAGTAAAATAATACTAGAAACGGAATAGCAGTACAGCAGCAAATGGTGTAACGCCTTCATCCGGTTAGGCT
>JAAAKM020006971.1:149103139-149128654 GCA_010016025.2 Alatinidae sp. Z8VKAUB7J3 | reverse complement strand
GAAGAAGGATAAGCAAGAAAGGGTAAGCGGAGGCAGGATGAGCAAGAGAAGGGTGAGCGGAAGAAGGATCAGCCAGAGAAGGGTGAGCGGAGGCAGGGTGAGCAGAAGAAGGGTGAGCAGAAGAAGGGCGAACTGAAGTAGGGTAACAAGGAGAATGGTGAGTGAACGCTTAATGAGCAAGAGAACAGTAAGCGGAAGTAGTATAAGTAGGAATAGGATGAGCGGAAGCTGGATGAGCAAGGGTGTGATGATGCAGGGTAGGATGAACATGACAAATTCATAAAGGGGGTATATAAGCAAGATTTGTTGGGCATACGGATGAGCAACATAGGAAGAGAAAGGACTGTATGGAGAGCACGGAGGAAAACAGGGTTGCACACAAACGGCAGCTATGCAGGAGCAGCATGATGTGATTCAAGACTGGGGACAAAATATTAGCTTAACGAGCGGGGCATGAAAACGATGGAAGATAAACGATCTGGAACAGTATCAAGGTGAGACATGTAAACACAATAAGGAAAAGCAAAGCAAGATTGATCAACAGTGCATTACCTTAATGTTTGAAAATGGGAGGAGGTGGAAATGTGCCTTACGATTAATGGCTGATTACCTCTTTCTAATGGGGCAGAACAAGATCAATAAATACTTCCACTAATAAAACTGTTGTGATATAACAACTTCTACTATTATCTTCATCATCAATTCATTTATGTGTTGGATAGAAAGGGATGATTGTAATTGGCACACTAGCCATTTCAAAATAGCAAGGTGTTACCTACAAGGCATGTAAAAAATTTGCCAGCTAGTTTCGATTTCACTCCACTGTAGATGCTATCCCTTGTTGCTCCAGAGGTAAGGCAACCAACAAGAAAAATGACCAAAGCCAGGCCAATAGCAACAGCTATGACAATTCCAGCAACTTTGTGACTGAAGTCAAGGCTAAAATAAAATGGGGAGAGAACAGTTTTACTATCCATGTTTAGAAAAATAAAACATCAAGATAACTGCTAGCTGCTGCACTACAGTAAAGGAAAGTCATGGTTGAGCGTGGTTGGTGCCAACAGGAATGCTCTTATTTATCTTCTACTTCTACAATTGTAGGGGTAGGCAGCACTACTATTCCAACTCAAGCTTGATCACTCATCCCAGTATTGCTTGTATTCATTTCATTGAGCCCACAATGACAGAAAGCTATGATAACCTTGGAATGATTGTCACGAATCGAACCACAGTTCCTCAATATGTTATGCAATTGCTGCTGAAATACAGCCAAGGAAGTGTATAACCCGTATTCAGCAAAGTGATGATTCAAGCATGATTGTACACCTAACATTAAGTAGTTGGTTGCTGCACATTTCTGGTTAAAAAAACTTGAGATACCATTGAGGATCCATGGGCATGCCAGTTAGGTCATTTTGATACTCCAGTGTCTTACAGGCTACAAAGGCATGTTCTTGCATCCAAAAGTTGATCCATATACACCACAACTTTGTATACTTTGCAACTTCCTCTACTCCAGAACTTCTGCCTTTGCATGCGGGAAAGTCAAGCTGCAATAGTCAGACAGATAGTTCACTTTCTGTGCCAGGGTTAGCTTACCCTAAGAGCCACTGATGACATTTGGATGGGCAAATTTCTTAATGAACTCTATTGCCCAATGAATGTACCATTCATTTAAACACCATAATCACATCACAATTTTAGTTGAAGAATAATCTATTAGTTCACCAACCAAAAGAAACCTCTAAAATAGAGAACTTTGTCACAACTATAAACATCATATGATGCTATTATATATAGCTTACATTGACTGAAAATGCTAAATCACTTGATTTGTTCACTTTAAAGCCAAACAAGTTGACCTAGTCACATGTTAGGAAGATTGGTAGTACACCACAGTCTGTATATAATTATTGTAAATTTACCAACCTCAGAAAACGGTGATGGTGATATATATATATATTGATCAATACCTGATATCACACTTTGCCTATTTGTTCATTTGTCTAGACAGTTTTTGGGGGCTTTTTAGTACTTCTTGTCTTCTTTCAACTTGCACCAAAAGAGATGTTTAAAAGAATGAAATAAAACTCTCCCATGGATTGACAAAACCTGTCAAGCAGACTTTTGTCCATATATTCTAAATAAATCATGTTGAGTTAGCAATCTTTTTCACAGTACTGAGAATAACATTATTTAAACACTTGTTCATAATTGTAGTAAACAATAAAGATAAATACATCCTGATCTAGGAGGTCTAAAGGATCCAGCCCCTCTGGTTTGACCACCCATTTCTTTAAAAGTAATTACTTCACAGTACATACCAAACATGCCATCTTTTAAGGCTCTAAAATGTCATGGGGGAGACCCCAAAACCCACAAAGCATGCATCTACAGCTCATATCTTGAAGGCATTGCCTGCATATGATGGGCTAGACCCGTTTGCTAAAATTTCTGAATTGACCTGTGCATACCATCAGAATCTTTCCATCGCATACTGCTAATCTTGATCAGATGTTCAAACTTGTTCATCATCATCAATAATTAATGCTAGTCACCCATGGCTGGCAAATAATTCATCCTTACACTTCAACAGGCCCCTGCCTTTATCAATGCCCACACAAATTTTGCTCTCCAGCTGTGGTTCTTTATGGTATCTATATTCCAGGAAATTCTACCCCTTGTCCATGTTGCTGCCATTGGAATAAAGTCTGTATCACTTTCTTGACACTATTAATACACAAATTGTGTTGCCTGGTTGCCAACATGTTATATACTCAAAAATAACAAAAGCATCACATAATAAACTTACGATAACATGAATGACAAATATTGGTGATGTAGAGATGACCATGTATCTGGATGTAACAAGTGGGACCAAGAAACTTAAAAGATTAAAATTTCCAGTATAATTACTGGCTGGCTATATCTGTTTTCTTATCAGAAACTCAAATTAATACACAAAATTGGAACTTGATATAAACAAACTCACATTCCATTTACTTCAGCGATCTTGTTGACATGCTTCAATGCTTCTACAAGTCCTCCAACAAAAAGAAACATTCCAAGTAAACTAATGGCAATGCCAACTGTTGTCCCATAGGGAAGACGTGACATGCACCGGCAGCAGCCATGGCAGCATTCTTTACATCCTATGGAAGGAATGAAATACATATAGTTTCAAGGTCTAATGATATTCACGACTTAAAACTATGACTTGGAGTCCACGTGACAGTGGAAGACAATGTTCTATTTCTTACAGCAAGCAGATGTTTACGTTTTGACTTCTGTGATCAGAAAAGGTTCATAATCATCTTGAGAGAGATCCTTAAAAGGGGGGGGGGGGGGGGAGGGGGGGGGGGTAATTTGAAGTATTACAATAATTGTCAAGGTTGATATGGAAATGGAGATGAAGACATCGAGGGACAGGAGAATGACTATCATCATTTTTGATACTACTATTAGTGATTGAGTGCTATAAAATATGGAACGGAAGCTGAACATAATCCATCAAATGATATGACAAGTCACTCTACCTACAAATCCTTGTAACATAACCTTAGGAGTACTTTGCTTCATGTAGGAGCCCATTAACAATGAAACAAAAGTTTGTAATCAAGAATACTATTCATCGTGAATAATTATAACACTTGATCTTAAACTGTCCAGGCATACAGAATCATGCTTTACATTAATGAAACCCTACACTATTGTATGAGCTGTGAGACTGTAGATAAGTCTTCTCAAATCTAAGTCAATAATTTGTGTTGTAGGAAATTTGTAAGAAACTGGTTTATGAAGTCTTTGTGAATTCAGAATGTCCAAATAATAGGGAGACAAATCAACTGGCAATGATAGGAAATATATATATATTTGATTCCACCTTATTCTGCTAATGGGCTATCAATGAATTTCCTGCTTGAGGCTATGATATGATGTTGTAAATACATGCTTGGGCACAGTATGCAATCTAATGCCTGAAGTGCAAAACAAATCACTCATCCCATTATATTGGCACCACACCTCTGACTGGGTCGAGTAATGGATGCAGCAGGAAAAAGATCACAGTCTGTCTTTGATCTTAAGCTTCTAGCTATAATCAGCGTCAAAATATGCAGCAAAAGAGACCACATGGTACTGATATTATGGGCTGCGTTTTGTATGCTGATGACGTAGTTTTGTTTTTCAAAACAGTTGCAGAAGCTAAGGAACTGTTGGATATGATGAATAACATATGTTAGCGCTTGGTTTTGACATAAAGTATTACACATTTTTTTAATAAGCAAATCGATTTTCAGTGTCAGGGCTAAGGTTGCTAAGGGTATACACTTTCAGGGCTAAAGTTGCTTAACAGTTTGCTAAGGTATTTTTCTGTGAGATACCGAATCATGAAATCACCGAATAATTTCACACATTGCCAAAACTAAAGTAATAAGGTACCCTAAGGTATTTGTTTCAAATCAAAAAATAATTCCTCTGTCTTTATTTTTAAGAAAATTTGTAATTTTGTTCTGCGAAAAAAAGTTGCTTACTAGCTGTCAGGGCTGAGGGTTGCTAAGTAAGTTGCTTAATGTTTGGCAAATTTGAGGGCTGAAGCCTTAGCAAATGCGTTGCTTATAAAAAAAGTGTACTCAGAAAGACCAAACATTAGGTGTTAACAAATAAAGAACTTGTTTAATGCGGACAAAGCATTCAGAAAGTAACAGTTCATACGCCTGCGGAAAGGGATACAAACGACGTTGAAGGCGGTAAGCAACAGGTAGCAAGTGCAAGACTTAAAGCGTTAGTAGCTGGTTTCAAAAGTAGGCGTTTTCTTGGTTAAGGCAAGCAGAAATAGCTCATTATGGAAGAGATTACAAAGACATTATGGCATGCAATGGCAGTGATTGTTGGCATCATAGAGGGATGTTTGAAATCGAGTTAGTCACCCAAGGACAAGCCACTTGAATACTTTTTACTGCATCAGTCACTACACACAAGTTGGTTGCAAGAACGGAACTAACCCGGAAAGCTGACAGCCATATTATCAGTTCACTCACAGCTCACTTGGTCTATAAACTTTTACAGTAAACGTATTTGGTCCTGGCATTATTTCGTTTTTCTGGGGATGTCGAACAAAACCCTGCATTTTTGAATATGGAGAGCATTAAAAACCTCATTGTGTTCAAGGACGCTCATTTGAACATAAGAGGTCCGCTGGACAAGTTGGATCAATTCAATTAGCTACTGCATAGAAGATTCTTTGACGTTTACACTCTTTCTTGAATATGGCTAAACGAATCGATAAACGATGCCAAACTCTAAATCCCTGGACTTTCCTGTATTGGAAAAGATAGATCTGGCCAAAAGACCGGAGATGACAAATGACATTTATGTTCTAGATTGCCACCCTTTAAAACTGCAATAATTTGAAAATTGTTGAAAGTGAATGCTTATGGGTTGAAATTGCTCATCCTAGATGCAAACCTGTTGTAATCTGTTGTGTTTTCAATGCCTCTGATGCCGATCTAACATGTTTCATTTCTTTAGTGAAGAATACCTTGATACAAGTAAGCTTCAGGACTAATGACGTAATCCAGTTAGGCGATTTTGATGTAATTCTTACATCTTAGATGAACTGAAACCGTCTAGGGTTCCTGAAAAGAATTAAACCTGTTTGACAACCCTGGGGGCGTTGCCTAGTTTACAAAAATATGTTATTACTGCTGTTTGATTAGGTTGACTTCGATTGGATTGATGAAGACAATGTCCTCGTAATGGAGAACTTACAGATCCTACAGACGAAAGCGGCTAAGATAATTCTTGTTCACAGTCCATACCCAGCTCACCCGTAGAATATATTGCCATAGTTCCTTTCATGTGTAGAAGTGTTTGAACGGACTTTATTTTACAGCTTTGCTATTAGCTCGTTTAAAACAGTCGGAGTCAAGTCTTCCAAAATTCTTGTTGAGTTTAATAATTCTTTTTATCTATTTTTAACAAAATATTTATTTTACCTTTCTGATTTTGTACATAGGTACATATAAACTTGTAATTTTTATTACTTGAATTTGTAACTTTTTACATACGTGATGGGTAGAAAAAGGTAGATGGAGGACATGGTTACTCTATGGGCGTTGCTTGGCAAGGCTGTGCTGCAGGAGGAAACATTTTCTTTGATAAAGACCTCGCTATCAGGGCGGTTTTTGTTCTTAACGCTATCAGTGAGAGCATTACATGGTAAGCGTGATTAAATTCTAGTTTAAGATAGCGTGTAAGTACAATTGCACAAGAGAAATTTCATATTATCAAAGTGTTAAAAATGCGGAATAATCAGCTCCTATTCAAACAAACTTCATTTTTCTTCTTTTACATTTGTTTTTAAATGAGTGTTACATAGCCATTTTATGTGCATGAGGGGATGCCATTCAGGATGTAAGTGCTGGGGGGAGGGGCAACTTAGGTATATTAATATTTTTAGGCAAAATATGCTCATCTAAGCACTGTTGACTACATTCAGAGCAATTATCTTGTTTCGACTCCTGCTTTGCAGCTTTTTTTACCTACATGACCTCTTCTGTAGGCTTTGCTTTGTGCTTTTGCAGGCGCTTGACCAGTGACTTGTGATAAGGAATTATCAGCTCCTATTCAAACAAACTTCATTTTTCTTCTTTTACATTTGTTTTTAAATGAGTGCTACATAGCCATTTTATGTGCATGATGGGATGCCATTCAGGATGTAAGTGCTGGGGGGAGGGGCAACTTAGGTATATTAATATTTTTAGGCAAAATATGCTCATCTAAGCACTGTTGACTACATTCAGAGCAATTATCTTGTTTCGACTCCTGCTTTGCAGCTTTTTTTACCTACATGACCTCTTCTGTAGGCTTTGCTTTGTGCTTTCGCAGGCGCTTGACCAGTGACATGTAAGATGACACATCCTTGCCAAATGTAACGTGTCACCTGACATGTCACTGGTGAAGAACCTGCAAAAAAAACAATCTGACATTTAAAAACATTCCACATTTGTTTACAATAAAGAAAATCAAGGTTTAAACTTGATAATAGAAGTCTATCTTAGTCTGCGTAAACGTATGGGCTGATGATACGTGATTATAAATAGCCACCTTATTGGTTAGCAATGGGCACGTCCTGATGGAAACTGGAACAAATCAACATTGTTCCCTATAACGATCGGTAGAGATTCTTTCTTGGACAAATAAATTGTCTCATAATATTTAGATTGTATAAGCTCGGAAATAAATATTTAATTGATGCTTCCTTTCTCTACTAACAGCTGAATAAATAGTGTTACCTGCATCTTATTGCTGTCTCTGCTGTCTGCGGTGAAGAAATAAATTTCACACTCATGCTTTATCTTGTCACCACTGACATCACATCGATTTACAAGACAACGTATTCAGATGGTTTGAGTGACGAGTTTAGATTTTGCGTTGCTTAAGAGATCTTAGATTCTGAGTCCTTGTCAAGGTGTGTTGTCACAGGGCATGCGTCAAGCCATGATTCTCCACCGTGTCACTAAATCATTTCGTACTGTTAATACTAAGTTATAGTGATAGAATAAAAGAATGTTAGCCACGTTATGGCTGTCATTGGCAAGAAAAACGGCATGCTCAAGGCATGTAGATATTTCTTGTGAGGTAATGGGGATAGGGAATGCCGTCTCATAGTTGCCAATCCTTGTAGAAAAACAAAAAGTATTCTTTAATTAACTTTTGTATGTTTTTCATTGTAGGCTTATGAAAATCTCAAAACATGGGCACTTGGCAGCAATTTCCAGAGAAAGGGAAAATGTGTCACCATCGGAATTTAAATCCGTACGTCACGCGTTCCGGCTCGTACTCTACCAGTTGAGCAAGATGAAACCTGATGTTAACAAACTCTATTTCTCTGGTCGCCATATTAGCTTCCTATCGTTGGATGGTGGGTGGATATCAACATCTAGCTCTAGGCAATTTTATGATCGGCCTCTTTGTGCTATTTGACTCGCAAAAGTAAATATTACCACCCTAATTATAATTGAGCACTCGCAGCGTGTACTCTACCAATTGAGTTAAGTAAAAAGCAATGTAAACATACCCTGTATCTCTAGTTGCCCATTTTACTACTTCCTTCTCTCTTACTACATTCATTGCAAGAGTTACAGCAAAATATTTGATAGTGGCCTGACACGAGTGGCCTGATATTGTTACCATTCTTGCAAAGATGGTCATAGTACTTACTCATAGTAAATTCTTAGGCAACTTGAGAGTTAAATTAATAGACAGGTTATACGGTGGTAGTCGTCGTAGGGAGTTGTTTGAAACTAGACAGATTTGCCCCGATGAGTGGTCTCAATAATAAAGAAGTAGAATTAGTTAACTAGTTTCTTAGTGGTACAAAACAAGAATATTGCACGAAATAGCGAAAACATTGTGTACTTAAAAGCTTTTTTCTTTTTTCATTTCGGTCATTCTGACGTTAGTACTCTGAGGAGTGTCAGACGAAAATAGCTTTTAAGTACACAATGTTTTCGCTATTTCGTGCAAAATTAGTTAATTGGGGCAATCATTAATGAATTAGTTTGTTTCGGGTCGCTTCCCTGTTGACAAATGTCTCTGTCTCTGTTCCCTGCGATCGTCTAATGTGTCTATTGTCCATCTTGTTCATTTCCTTTAACGACTCCAGTCTAAGTAGCTACGCTGTCTGTCAGCATATTGTCACCGCCATCGTGTCTAGTCTTAAGATTGATTTTTTGTTATTCCCCTGAAATGCAATTCTTATTAAGAAGAAAATTTAAACATCAAACAAAGAAAGAGCAAGGGTACATCCTTGCTCTACTCCGTTATTTACAGAGGACAATTTAGATAAATTCTTTTAATAGAGAAATACTCCTCTTTTTATTACAAACACTTCTGTCATCTTTTTTTATATATAGTTGGACGTATCTTCGGTTTTGACGTCTTGTGGAACGTAAGCAGCCTTGCCAGCAGAAAAGTAACACATGATGAATCTTCGTCAACATTCTTTATCAGCACTTTAATAGATTTCTACTGAAATTTGATAATTTCCAGATGCCTTATTTGCTGAGAGAGAACTTACAGCTTGCTGTATTTCTTGTGACGTTGGTTGACTGCTCACAATCTTTATGACTTTGAATTGAGGTAATGCTACAAATGCAACCTCGTTGCTCTAGGATGTTCTCGTCCATAGGGTCCCATAATGCTTAAATCTTTTTGTTTGTCTGTTCACTTGGGCTGTTGTTCTTCGTGTTGGATCAAAACAGCATTTGATTGCTTTGTACATTGTACGAGTATCACCTACATCAGCTGCTCTTTGAATTTAATTGCAAAAAGGTTAATTCGCACATTTCCTAGCATCTGCTTGCATCGTACTACGTGCTACCGGCAATTATTTTTCATTATTATAAGTTAAACGGTTTGTTTGTGGTACAAAACAAGAATATTGCACGAAATTGCGAAAACCTGGTGTACTTAAAAGCTTTTTGTCGTCAGACACTTGCCAGAATGACGGAAATGAAATGTTTGAAAGAGTTTACCCAACAGTATTTTTGAAAGAATCAATCAGAATTTAGATGCATGCACCATCCTTTATTCGCCAAACATCATCTCCTAAAAGGAAATATCTACCTCGGGTTTCAAAGACCAAAACTTCACTAAACAACGTGACTCTGCCATAGGGCAGCACTTGTTGAGAACGCACACTGTGCCAAGGTGTACGTGGACGAATCATAGGAAAGGCCAGGTCCGCATTTCATTTGGGTGTACTGGAGTCAGTCCATGTCAAAGCAAGAAAACCTTTGCTATGCGGACAGATAGAATTCGTTTTCTCACTAGGCCTATTCAATTAATCTTGTTTTAGTGGATACTGATTGGTTCAAAAACATTTACTCTTGCCTTGCATTACGTAGCATGACATGACGTCTCAAATATCTTCACAAGAAGTAAAACTGCTCTGTAGGCATATAAAAGACATTAACTACGTACCCTGTAGGAATGTGTCAAAAGTGTATTGGTGGGGCAAGGCAATTCCACATTTCCGTGGGATGTTTTGAATTTATCACTCTCTATATTGCCGTAGTCATGACATCCCCAATTTCTTCAAGACTTTTATTAATAACGTCCTCCTTAATTTCTTATTAACCAACGTCCTCTTAATTTGTACTCTGAACTGTCCTGCGTAATAGTTTTCCAAACAAAGAACACATGGATGTAACGATTGATCTAAAAATGGCACAACGAAAGTTGAAACCATCAATTACAAATAAGTAATCATCCTACCTTGATCGTAGCTAACTTCTTCTAACTTTGCAGCTTCTTTTGCTTCTCTTCTCTTACGCATCACATCTTTGATAGAAGAAAGTTAAAGAAAATTTGCAAAATTACGCAGTACTCCTTTTAATTTGTATTGTTAAAAACTATCGCTCTTCAGAAAATGGGCAGCTAAAATTTTCAAGTTTATTAAAAGACAATTTATCATTTCTGCAGTTGCCTAAGATTTTTTCTTCTTTCACTTTAGTTGCTTATTAATTCAGTTGCTTATTAAGTCAGTTGCTTTCTTAAAATTCGTGTAGTTGTATGCCTTAGGTTCCTCAGGTTTTTTTCTTCATTTTATCAATTTTAATAAAAAATTTTAATAGGAAAACTTAAAAATTGCCCGACGGATCAAACTTCCCATATATTCTTCTAAATACCCAACATTAGATTTCAGTTTATAACAATGCCTACTTCGCTGAAAAGGCTTCTTGTTATCCTACGTAAGTATCCTATAACACTATTATCTCTACTGTACCTTTTCAATCCGTGGAAGGTTGCAAATGAAAGCTAACTAAGTCTATAAGCGTTGGAAAAAAACTCAATTGATTTAAGATTTGTATAATGGATAGAACTCTGAGAACCATACCCTGATTTATTGCCCTTTAGCCCATAACATGTTTGGTATACTATGAAAGGTGGGCTTTTGGCGCAAGAAACTCGGCTAGATTGGCAGAATTTATGAAACTTATGATCCAGGTACTTATTTTTGTCCAAATGGTAACAGAATTTAATGGTGTCTAATAAAAGTTCTGGTAGACATTTACAAAATTGCAAAATGTACTCGAGCCGCCGTAGTCCAATGGATTATTTCCGAATACCCAATTCCAGACGGTACTGGTTCGATTCCCCAACAAGCCATGGGGTAGCCAAGAAGGGCATCCGCTATTATAGTGCTCTGTGCTCCACGAAAAGGCCCGTACACGTGGGCACCACCCTAGCCCCTTCAAAAAGGGAGAGCACGGCGTGAAACCTAATCTATAATCTAGTAATCCATACGACGATAGAAATACGTAGTTAAATCTCCTTTAAGAAAATCATCCATACATCAGCAAATTCTAAGTGTTATCTGTCAGATATCGATAGTAGGTACAATAGATTAGCATACACTGTAGATATCAAGTATAAATATCAATACGTACCAGTACATTTGTACATTATAGCTGTTTGCAAAGCATCTCCATCACTCAAATGTTGGTAAGGCTGAATTTGGACTGGTTTCAAAGGTTCCATAGTAATTTCTCCATTCTTGCTGAAAGCTGTCCAAGGATAGTGCATGATGGAAGCATAATCGTAAGGCACGTCGTACGATTCTGATTCTTTTACCTTTCTAAAAGCACTCTTAACCCCTAAAAGAGAAAATACGTAATTTACAAAAACAAATAATTGCTGAGTAAAAGAAGACAGGGATTACTGACCAGGAGGTAAATCTTCCATTACGATGAGTCACAATTTGACGCATTGGTATCGTGTTGTTACGTCTTCATTGCATTAGTATGATTCTCATCCATATCTTTAATAATACACACGTAACGTTTGATTTGGGAAATTCAGATTGTTTATGACAAGTGCCTTAACAAAAGCTTTGCAACCTTAAAGTGCTATTTCAAGCATAAGTAAATGACGTAAGCGGAAGTAAGGGGAGAGGATTGACATATAATAAGAAGTTGTTTAAGAAAGAGGAAAATGTTTCTGCATGTGATAACAGACTTGTGTTGAAAGATCTGTGTATTTCATACATAGACAGTCGAGGTATAAGTTTAACCTCCTTTACGTCGCTCTTTTGTTCAAACAGGTCATTAAGTGATACCATAATATTGTAATTCTAAGCGAGTTATTAAGTTAGAACATTTAGTTTAATTATCAAGGCCAAAGGACGGAAGTTGGGAACATGCCGCCCATTCCTACCCTTTTAACCTGAACTGCTCCCTAGAAGGTCCGCTTTACCTGTTATCAACTAAGCTTAACCTGCGGCTTTGTTTAAATATTAACCTATAACAATCACACACTTTTGATAAATTTATAGAGCAAGGCAGTTGAGAAACTTACATTCATCGATGTTTTCCCAGTGAATTTTTACCCATTCGTCACGGTCCATTCTGTTCTGTTCATGCCAAAATCCAACCACGTGGCCGATTTCATGTACCATTACATGACGATAATCGCAAGCATCACCAATTGAAATACGACTTGCTCCACCGATTCGACCAACGTTTCCCCAACAACTAGAATGAAACAATATTCAACTTTAAGTGAATTATTATGATAGGTAAGGACACTTCTTAAATTATTGGATGGGCGACGTGAAGGCATACTATGCCCTTCCTTTTAAGTGTGGTTCTACACAACAGGTTATTAAGTTGAAGGCAACACCTCCATAGTTAGCAAGCTAAATGCTGTTTTTGAATTGGTTTTCCTCTTTCAAAATTTAGATTGATAATCTTTTTTAGTTTCAAACATAATGATTGGGGGCGACAGCACCCCTGGTCCGTCCAAGTGTCCACCTGTATGGATATTAAACGCCAGAGGTGTTTGCGAGAGGACTTGAAGGAGTGGTGGTATAATGGAAAGAAACTAATTATTCCTATCAATACCTAAGTAGCTTCTACACGGAGAGTTAACAGAAGATAAATGGTCAACAAGTAAGAAAGATTTGAAATTAAAAGACGCCCTAAAGGCTCCATGAAGTCTTTTAGCATCGAGTGTCCCGAAGAACTACCATGTAAACAATCCAACTAGTACTATCAAATTTTATTGAGATATATAAGAAATACCTGCATTTGCTTTACCACGGAGAGTCGAAAAGGAAACAAAATGAGAAAGATACCAATGGTTGTAACAGTAAGTAATGTCAACATCGTTAAAGCGGCTAGTTATATGCTTGCCTATTAAAATAGGACGAATTTATCATTTCATTAATGTCATCTATATTTCTCTTACAGAAAATTACTATCCAAGGCGTTATGAACTTACTGAGTATCTCTAAAGAAATGCAAGTAGTCCTTTTCGTTCGTTCTCTTGACGAACTTTATGCAAGTCTTGCTTTCCCATTCAGCCATGGCTTGCCTGACAGCTTCATGAGCACTAGGCATAAATTCTGAAAAGGAAATAGTGCATCTTATTATATAAACTTGACATTTATTCTTCTTGTCTTCAGCTCCTGGAAAAGCCGCAGTCTCGAAAATTATATGAGGTATACTGGACACCTTCTAAGGCCTATCGAAAACATAAGATCAGCCCTATTTGTTTAAGCATGTGTTTCTGATTTCAGAACAAATCAGGATCGTAGGGATAGGGAATAGAAGGTGCATTTTCTCCTTAATGTCTTTTCACTGACATCAAGGTGCCCTGTTTCATTTTTAACAATAATCACATAATATTACTTGAGTGACCATTATTCGCTGGTCAGATCTCTTGTTGAATACTCACACTACACTTTTGTGTCAATAAATAATTTGGATAGAAATGTTTCATAGCTCTTTCTGACTCCGGTTATATACGATAGTGCTATTAGCTTAAGAAAGAGCATCCACCCCAAAATGGAACGCTTTCCGATGGCCTTGTAGGTGGTGTAGCCTTTTATGCTCTATACAACAAGCATTCAAGCTACAATTCGGTATTTCTTTTCGAGACTTAATATCTCCTACGACTTATTAAGTTCTCAGTTGGAGAATCGACAAAGACGTTGCCGATAGATAAATCTTCAGTTGTTGGACAGTTAGGCATGAAAGAACTGGCAGTTTCGTCTCACTCTATTTTCCTGGTGATCCACCTATCTGTTGAGGAACTTAAGGTAACTCTGTAACGTTTCTTAAGACGTCTGGCCTGCACTGCTGGGGGTTTTACCATGACATTTAATACTAGAAGAGATGTTTCTCAAAAGCTATTCACTTCGCCTATTGAAACAAGTGATAATTACATATAACTTTTTATGTTAGAGGTTTCCAAACTGTTCTGCAATGTTACACTTTCAAGCAAACATAAAATCACGATTCGACGCTAAACTTAAGTCTCGATTCCATTATAACCGAGTTTACAATACAAATTAAAATACATAAAGAAAACCGACTGAAATAGTTTATGCACAATTAAAATGTACTAATACACAAAGGTGAGTACCAAGAATATAAATTATCGATGGTTGCAATACTTTTCTTTTCGAAACTTCGTCCGTAGCCTTTTTATGCCTCCATAGAGATTGGCATTTTCCACTTGGGGGAACTTTGTGTTATGGTCCATGTTATCCAAAGGATATTTCTCGAAACTATTTTAAAGTTAAACAAATAAAACTAACTTTAGGTTCTATAATTTCCCTACAAAATGTAAAATAATATTGATGATTGTGCAAATGCATTGTGCAAAATACCCACCAAGATTCGTGATTTATATAATAACTCTGATGCAGTGGCAGAAGTGGAAGCTGATATTGCCTTCTTTCAACTTACCTAAACTGCAGTCAAACTCATATGGAATTACTGCATTTGGCCAGCGATGGTAAGGGTTATTACTGGCTGCAAAGGAGTTCTTTGAAGGACTAACGTCTTCACCTTTTTCAACGCGTTCTGCTTGTTTAGCAGTCAGGACCATATCTCCAAAGTGAAGATCTGATCTCTGCTGCTGAGGACTGGCTTCAGGATCTACAAAACAAAATGGAATTACTCCACTTTAACAATTAAGATCGGACTACTTTTCGTGGCCTTTAGGAAGCAAGTAAGTAAGTTTTAAATTTTAGATTGTCGAATTTCTATAGTAGTGGAATCCGCAGGATTATAAGTAGTGGCAAAGCTCCATATGCTAGTTTCTAAGTGTATTTGTCACTATTATATACTAACGGAAACACCTGACGTGGCCCGTGTACCGATTGAGTAAGGAACTGAAAATTGAAGTCGTTTAAAAGTCAAATTTAAGATCTGTGAGGATAAAATTACTCCTAAAGAATCAAGGGGTGGCTCAGATCAACTGGGGACTCCCGCTGTACCCCCATATTTGGGGGTGCTAAAAGTATAAGTTCCACTCATTGACCTCAAATTCGGTCTCCTTGCTCATGCAAAAAGAATAATCCTCAAGTAATAAATAAAAAGTTTCTGACGCCCTCGGGTCCACCCCGAAAGGGGTTAGGGGGATCCCGACCAACTTAAAACTTGCCCATGGGTTCCAACATCAAGTCTACAAAGTTAGGTTGCATTTGGTCAGGTAGTGTAGGAGAAGAGGAGCAACATACATACATACATACATACATACATACATACAAACATACGTGCATACATACACACATACATACATACATACACACATATATACATACATATATACAAAAAGACCGTTGGGTATACTCTTTCACATACATACATACATACATACATATATACATACATACATACATACATACATACATACATACATACATACATATATATCTACAACCGAAGGTCGCACATTTATTCTTAGTACGTTAGAAAACTCTTTTAGCATGTTAAGAAAAGTATATCTTATGAGTCTTGGCTAAAACATGAAAATAACTGCTTGCACCTAGAAAAAATAATACTGTTTTCCCGTAAGAAACGCAGCAAGACTTTGGTCTCTTATGCACGGTCATGGTGACGTCAGACCAGAATTAGGCGAACAATAAGATACCTCTTTGATCTAGACCGGCGTTCCAGACCATGGTTGAATAGAAAGACGATGAATAAATCAAGGCCCACTGCAACTACTATTGTTTACTGTGGAAGAAAGAAACAAGAAAGACCCTTCTCTTGTTGAACTACAGGCTGTCAGTATTGTTTTAAGTGCAAAGTAAAAAGGAGTGTAAATTGCGGTTGCCTCATAATGTAGGACTGACCATAAATGCCTTCCAGTAGTCTTGAAAGGCATAGAATTTATGAGCCCGTTTAATTAACATAGTTGAAGTTGCCATATAGAGCAACTGCTTTGAAAATTATGTAACTTGACAAAGCAGCAAAGAAAGCATTCTGCACATTGTATGTAAATAAAGTATATAGCCTGCTTTTACTGGGTTTATAGCCAACCAGGAAATCAGGGAATTTCAAACTGGACTCATGTTAGAGAATTTTGAAAAAAAATCAAGGAAATCAGGGAAAACCCAAATCAAGGTGTTGATGTTTTTTAGTTAATAATATCTCTATTTTCCAGAGTAGTGCCTTTTCCTTTAAAATTATTTTGAATGTTACTGAAATGATACTGTGCATATTATGAGATGTATGATGTTGGTGTAACAGGCCTTTATACAATATATAACACTTGATGCAGTGGAATGCTAGGTTTGGGCAAGGTATGGCAATATTCAAGTGTAACATTGTCAAGGAATGAGGGAACTATCAGGAATTTTTTCTCGTGGTGAGGCTGGGAACCCTAATTTATGTTACATACTTTCTATAGGAAATATTTTTGATGAAAGCTTTTTGACTTAATCTACAATGGTCCTTTTGTATTTGACACACATTTTGAATTTACTCACAATCCTTTGCTGGGCAGGCATATGTTGGAATTTCTCAGAGTAAGTGCTTATAACTTGCAATGAAACACTTGTAACAAGTGAAGTAAACTTGTCTATTCTTGATATGTAATCACATGACGACTGTGCTAGGTGTCATAATGTTACTTGTTGTACCAACAGTGATTTTTAAGATGATTCAATGCCTTCTAGAGTAAGAAAAAGGTGCATTTTATATTCTTATTTACATCCTTTTCACATTAGATGCAACTGTTTATGTTGGTAACCTTGATGAAAAGGTATTGGAACCATTACTCTGGGAATTGTTTCTGCAAGCAGGTCCTGTAGGTAAGTGATACACTTCATCCTGCATAGAAATGTGAATATGATGTCATTTAAGTACACACTTACCTTGATTGTTGAGTAATTCCAATTGCTTCATTATTGAGGAAATAGAGCAAAGGGGAAATAAAGTATATAATTAACACCTCCCTAAGCAAATGTGGATTACAGTCTCAGTTTCATACAGAAGAAGTAGATTTGACCAGCTGATTTGCCTCATGTAGTGTTATGATAAGTTAGTTCTCTTTGCTGATTTCCACAGTTTTTGGTTTTGATTACATCAATTTTACAAATAAATCATTAATGATAGTTATATACCAGTGCAAATATGTTCTTCATCAAGCTAAGTTACTAGAGTGCTACCTCAAGTTGATATAGACACTAGAAAGATGAAAAAACCTTACAGAACTCACAGAACACAACATGAGGAACAGAGCACTAAAGACTTCTGAATGGATGGATGTATTTGTTTGACAACTTATGCCACTAAATTTTCATTCACGGACATGGTTGCTTTGCATATATGTCACTTTTTTGTCTGCAGTGTTTAATAGAGGAATGTGTCCTTTCACACGTAAAATGTATGCTCTCAGACTTATTGATAAATTGGGTGTGATGAACTCTTTCAACAATTAATAATGTGATCTAAACACCGCAAATTTGAGTATGGAACAGCTTTTATTTGACTAATTCTTTATTGCCTTAGTTCATCTTCAATTCTTTACAATACTGAAATTAATAAAGTGTCCTATGTTCAGAATTATCTTTTAATAACATTTTAATAGTTGCAAAAGGCAAGTAATAGGATGGTCAAAATTTATATTTCTATTGGTGATCTAAAGATACAATGAAGTGTGATAAAGCATGTTTTTAATCCACTATATTTACCTGATTGATGATGCTGTGTTAGTTTTCAAAACTAGGGGAAAGTAGTTAATGTGTATGTTCTAACTTATGTAATTTTAATCTAGATAACAATGAGAAAACACTATTTCTATCAGAAAAACATATAAAATATAGTGGTAACTAGTGGTTGATTTATGCCCAATCCCACACTTTCCTACTGCCTTTGATTATTACACCAACTTTTACCCCCAACTGTCTCGTTTACTGGTCAGATTACTACTTTGCTTCAAAACCAAACTTTTCTCACTACATCTATATTCCATTACATCACACTCCCAACTTTACAAAAAGATCTTTATGGTTGAATGCGAGAAAGGCCAACTATTGTATATACTATTATATTAAACTTTTGCTTACATGTTTTATGACCAGTTGCCAGATAATAGAAAGGAAGTCCAGTTCAATAGTTTATCAAGCATTCACTGGTCATGCACTCTCTTTGATGTCATTTATTGTCAATAGTGCCTAAGTGTAAGTCATGATGGTTATGACAATGATGATGATGATGATGATGATGATGATGGTGATGATGATGTTGATGATGATGATGATGATGACAATGATGATAATGATAATGATCATCATCATCATATTCTGCAACTTGCATACTTTCTGCAGATTCAATTCTTTCCTTGCGAACATGGAAGTTACTGGGTTTGGAAATCTCTTAAACATTTCCACACTTAAATTCAACTTGACTACTAGATGATATTTTTGGTCACTAGGTGGCCAATGCTGCTCAACTGGCTAGTGTCATAATTTAGGCACTTAGCCAAGTTCTTTTTAGAGTTTTAACACACATTATGTCACTTCAACATACTTGCAAATAGAAACAGTACACCTCAATACCCCAGCCTCAACAACCTCTAGAGTATATAATTGGCAATTCACGACAGATAGACCATAGAGACTATACACTAAGTTGTCCCAGAATTCGAATTTCGAGATTCCCAGGATTCTTCAATAAAGACTGTACAGTTCATTGTTTGGGAACAATGAAGCACCAAATTTCCTGTCACACTTTTTATTTCAATATATTTGTTTTTACAGTCAATGTACACATGCCAAAGGATAGAATAACACAAGCTCACCAAGGTTATGGCTTTGTTGAATTCATGGGAGAAGAAGATGCTGACTATGCAATCAAGATTATGAACATGATTAAAGTGTTTGGAAAACCAATAAGAGTCAACAAAGTAAGTTAGTTGTTGATAGAATATATGCAGGTTTTAAATAACATATTTTAGTGAAATTTTGTAATTTATTCTTGCTGACAAGTATATAGTAGTTTCTTTATGATACGTAAACTACTTATGCTGTATTCTTCGTGGCCTGTACCATAAAGTTGCACAAATAGGACCTTCTAGGAGACATCCTATTTCTTTATAGTAGTTGTACTTCTTTCTTTGGCCATCAGAATAAAAGAAGACAGTAACTTTAACAGAGCAAAACTTCTCCATATAATTTGTGTTGTATAGCTGTATAGTGAATAGGCACTTTTGTAGTAAAAACAACCAGAAACGTTTATCACATAACTACTTTCCTCTGACCAGTTGCTAATCAGGAATAAGCATTCTTCTCGGCCTTTTGGCAAGGAATGGATGGAGTATCTGTTCTCATTGATGACAGATGCTTTCCATAATCCACGAGAGGTGGTCCTACTGGGCAGTTGAGCCATGTTCGTGGCTTGTTTCTCTCTGTGGTAGCACAAATTGAGGGGCATTGCCATTGGACACCCCAGCTGCCCTTTATTTATTAGTTAGCCTGTTTGGTGGTTTTTCTGTTTATTTAGGGTAGTTTCGATATTGGACCCATTGCTCATCAGGGGTCTTTGATTGAGAGATTGCCAGTAATCAGCAATCTTCCATGTAATCTAATTTTAAGATAAAAGAAGAGCATGGCTTTTGTCATTACTCATTGTGATACTGCCTGTGAAGTATCCTCCAACAATCAGCAATATAAAACTACACAGAGAATCAATGTTAGATGACGCCTGGTGTTGCCTACTCTGGATTCTGGGAACTCCGCTGCACCATGAATACTAAAGCAGGATGGTAAGGTAAGGTAAGGTAAAAGAAGGGATGGATTGGTAACATAAGCTTCAGAAATGGAATAATAAAATGATGAGAAGTTGTTGAATGCTGTTGCTTTGTACTTCAGGATTTAGTGACCAATTTGGAGTCACTGCACATGCTAACAAACAATTATTTCCTGAGGGAGATGAGGCAATGATACCGGTTTCCCCCTATATTATTTGGAGTTTTTAAAGCTCCTGTCCATACCTTTGATTTTTGCTTGTATATTACATCTGATTTTCTGTTTGAAATCATCTTTTCACATTTTAGGCATCAGCACACAACAAGAACCTCGATGTTGGTGCCAATGTATTTATTGGCAATTTAGATCCAGAAATTGATGAAAAGCTGCTATATGATACATTTTCAGCATTTGGAGTCATTTTACAAACACCAAAGGTAACTGAGGCCATAAATTTATGCAGCGAATATTGTGAAGTATTTGTTTTGTGTTGACCTACTGATATGAAATTGTATTATTTGAATGGGCATTACATTGCAATCTTTATGGTTTTCTTTGGAGGATGATGACATTTAATGGTCATTGATCCTTGATTGTTCACATGATATTGTTAGTAAAATTTCCCAGACTTTTCGTAGTATTCTGTAATTGATTTCTTAGAAAACTGCTATTGAAGTCTACTGTTACCAGATTCTTGATAAAAATAAGAAAGGTATCAAGCTAGTTAGAGCTACAAGTGAAACAATCATCATCGTCATCATCATCATCATCATCATCATCATCATCATCATCATCATCATCATCATCATCATCATCATTATCATATCATCATTATCATCATCATTATCATCATCATCATCATCATTATCATCATCATCATTATCATCAACAACATCATAATCATCATCACCATCGTCATCATCAGTGCTTAGCAGTAACATGAGCATCATCATTATCATGTTTATCATCATCATCATCATCATCATCATCATCATCGTCATCATCTTTATCATTATCATTACAGTAATTAGTGTCTTCATGGGATCCTCAATGCTATATGCCAGTGAAACGTGGGCACAAACCAAGGTTACTCTCACCCGTCTTCAAAGAAATGTCAGAGTAATGGTCACATGGATGTGCAATATCAAACCAGACAAAGATACTAGCTATTGAGAGCTTCTTAATGTTGCCAAGATACCTAACGTGGGGGAGCAGCTTATATATAACAGGGTACAGTGGTATGGACATGTCAAGCATAACAGGGGCTGTACCAAGCAGTCCACTGAATTGAAAGTAAGGAGGATCACTTGCCCAGGAAGCCCAAGAAAAACATGTCAGGAAACTGTCCGAGGAGATCTCAGAATGTTTGGAATGCTGAAAGACAATCCACTTGATCGCGACATACTCCTCATGCGGATAGCTGAGACGTTAAACTAGGGTATGGATGAATGAATAGAGGCAATTCGATTTTAATGATTGCTTTTAAGAGTTATGGTAAGCCATACTTCAAGTGCTTTCCATACTTTTAGAATATATAAAAGTTGGAGAAAGAAACACTCAGAGAAATAAAAGTGAGCATTGAAACACTGCATAGAATGGTAGGGATATAGTTTTGAGAGGGTTGGAAGTTTGTCCTTAAGCCTTTAACGGTAATGAGCAACAAGAATTTTTACATGCAATTTTAGAGAGAGGGTTAAACTCACTGAGAGAGCTTCAACAGCGGCAATTAAATTTAGAGAATCATTCTAAAATTTAGGGAGTTGCAAAACTTTTGCTACTCTCAACCTTGTGGGTTCTTATTTCTCTGAGGTAAAATTTCAAATAATGCAAAATTGTCCCCCTCTCTCTATGATTATGTTGAATACTGTACTTTAAACAGTCCAATAGTCTATCCGGAGGTTCACAGACCTCATACTCCTTTGATTGGAATAAATTTCTGAAGTATAGGGCTGAGATTTAAGAGGAGAATAATGGGGGATAAAATTATTGTTTGGAACAAAATAAAAATGAAGGCCAACAGTTAGCATCCTGCGCTCAAGGGCAGCGCCTCCCTGTTAGTTGTACTTAAGATGAGGGCACAATTTTCCGTAGAAAAATTAGGGCAGGGGAGGCCTCCCCTCCCTCCCTCTCTAATTGCACTCCTGAATAGCAGCGGTAGCAGGTATGAAGTGTTTCGCTATCTGACTAATGTTATCTGGCAGCCTGGTAGTAAGTGCGCGTGCCCTATCCAACGCTTGGGAGTGCCGGCAATAAACAGGCCCAATTTTTTGTTTGCCCCATAAATTCATCAACTACTAAAAATGACGAAAAGTAGTCATAACTCTAAATGCTAAGTACTACACTTTCGTTTCAGTACAGTTCGTTATTATGCCGATAATATTTTCTGTCTGAAGCACCCTTGCAGACAAGTAGGCTGTCCACTCCTTTAAACACTTTTAAACGCCTAAAATTTCAAAGACCAATTCTTGAACTCTTTTTTAGAATGGACGGTATGCCTGATGGTGGTCAATATTTATTTTGAACCTGATATTCTTATAATTTGTAAATGTTTGTGAATTTAACAGCGTTTTCTACCGACTCAGCCTTCTGTGGAATGGCTATCGTCTGTACGATGGACTGTCTGTCTCGAATCGGCACGTAACAATTTGTCCTCTTCTTTGTAGAAACAAGGCACTGCTGGGTCTAGAAGCAATTTGGAGAAATGGAGAAGTCGTCGGCTTCATCCGTAGAGCTGGCTATGGTTTTCACATTGGGAAGAGTATTGGCTATGGTTACGTTAAGGACCCCAGCGGGAAACCAGTTACCGCTGACTTTTTGAAAGGTGGCGAATATCACATCGAATCCATGGGAGATCTGTATCCAGCACAGCTGCACATGCGCACTCCGTTTGATCCAAAGAATGAGCGAATTAAGGGACTCTACACAGATGTGAAACACAGATTAGGCGCTTATGCTTCCTCGTAGTCTGCAGTGGGGTTTTCATAATAACATAAACTATTGTGTAGAATAGTAGGAGACTAACAGTTCCGTTACGGAAATGTGACTCCATCAATGCTGATCATCTTGTTTGGCGTGACTGGCGTAAAACGTGCAATGTCGCGTGATTCTTGTAATAAAGCGTCAGTTGACATGTACATAACTAATCGACGATAATATATTTCGTTTGCAGTGCCATCAAAGTAGCAGAACGAATTTTTTATCTTGCAAAACAAGATCTTATGTGCGAATGGACGTAATTTTGATCAAATGTAGTAAAACTTTTTACATCTATATGTGAAATAGATACGTAGTATTTTCATTTCGGGGAATTCAGTACTAAGTTACTACAATCTGCCTGTAGGGTGTGTTCCGGGTAGGAAGGAGATAAACCATACCCTTCAGATCAGAAAACTCAGGATTTGCTAAAGGAAGTACTGTAAGGAAGTACCAAGAATAGTTTTGTTCGCAGATCGAGAATTTACCTTGCAATTTTTTGTAATGCCTGTGATTTGGTTACTTTAGGGGCCTATTAACCTTTTTACAAACTGAAATGACACGAACGCATCAACTTCATTGACACTGATAAGCAATATAATGAATCACCAAAGCTATGGCATGGTACTGTCAAATAATGTGTTGAGCTTGCCTGGGTATGGAGATGGGTGCAACGGTTTGCAGTTATCTAGAGGAAGTACGTCAGTTAGGGCATCGCGAAGTGGTATAGAATTTTTCTGTTACTAATGCAGTAATATGTTTGTGACCTCACATACGATAGAATAGTATAGATGGTTCATTTTAGAAACCTGAAAAACCAATTAATGATGCCCTATTATTAGTTAAGTCAGTGCCTTTTTAGTTAATACACAAATTAAAACTGTACGTGGTAAATAATGGGAGAGGATTCTTTGATGTGGAAGATAGTATAACTCAGATTTGTAATAGCAGAGTTAAACAACCGAGATTTAAAAAGGATATTAAGTTCAAATGGTACAAGCGTAGAACGCTGTTTTAGTAAGAAAAGCACATTTTGTTGGTATTTGAATACTAATTGAAGGAGAAGCTTAACAGAGCTTACAATAATCTACCTCCAATTTTACTATACTGACTCTCGAGTTTCGATCAATCCCACGCAAAGAAACAATGGTCTTTCCTGCCCTCCCCCTTCCTTACCATCTTTTCACACCTTTCTTATTAGTTACAATTTGTCACAGACTTCCTCCGTACGTCAGACGTTTTTGTAAATGCACTAATAAATATCGTAGGGTATTCCTTCACATGGACCAAGAATTTCCGTTCATAGGCCAGCGACGTTATGCCAGCAGTGTACATTTGTGTTTAAAAATGAACAGGTGTAATAGTGTTCCGTGCTTAGATTAGAGCACTGCAGCAAAAGACAGACCGGGTATAGCCACAACCCTCTTTCTTCCCTTCATACAGTACTTCATATCTTTCCTTGCGCCCTTCCCTGTTCCCTCAGCCCTGCTCCTGGTCTTCTATTAATAAACGAGTTTGTATTTCAATTCGTGATTATCTAAGTGGGGAGGTAAGTTTGTTGAGTAGAATGCCTCGCTTTTCAGGCTCGACTTTGTGAATTATTTGTATATGTCAAAAGGGTGGCAGATGAACACGCTGTTTACTTTTAGTCGTAATTGGCTTGTACGAAATGTGTATGTACTTGTTTGCAGCTTCACTGAGTAATTCAAATCTATCTCAAAAATAGAATGTTCTCTTCTTTTTGTCACTCCTCGCCTCCTTTTTCTGCTTATCCGGATTTTTGTTCAGATTTAATGCAATCTGTAGACATTTTAGTCGAAAACTTTGGCAGGCCTTGAAATGCAAATCTTCTCCCAAACAGCTTCAGACCAGCGCGGTGGAGAGCAGTTCGATCCCGATCAAATGGTATAATTCACAAGATAAACTACAATTGGCCATCAGTTTTAATGGAATTTGTACAATATGTCATGTTTCCGGAGAACAAAATATACTAGTTCCAATATACTACGATGTGTTCCCTATCACATAGGCCGATCTACTGCTCTGCACAGCAAATGAAACCCATTGCTAATACCATTCGTATTGAATCATGTGAATGTTTAATTCCACACCCAATCCCAAATTTGTGGTTTGCTTTATAGCACTAGTCACGTGGTAAGTGGCAGAGCGCTATCTAAAATCTGAAAGTTAAAGCTTAGAACAGAAAATCGTATTATTATAAATACTTTAACTCTTCCAAAGAATGGGGAAGATGAGGATGGGTTTGGAGTGCTATCAACCAAACTTAGGAAGCGGCCACCCCTACAGAAAATATGCCAACAATCAATGTGTCCACAATCCAATGGAATCTACCACCAACACCACGTTCATATCTTTGCGCTACATTCGCCTTACTCCAAGATCAGAAATTTTTTCCTGCTAACTCTGTAAATTTTGCATTGAAGGTCACTGTTTAATGTAAACTAGAACAAGAATTTAGGCTTGATGTTAAC
>JAAAKM020006971.1:149062410-149097826 GCA_010016025.2 Alatinidae sp. Z8VKAUB7J3 | reverse complement strand
AAAAGATTTTATGTCCTACTATACAAATTTATGGAAATCAAATAACCTAAAAGTGTGTGACCTTGATACGTGCATTGGTTTGAAAGAACAAATGAAATCACAAAATGAAACCATCCTAAATAGAATTACACACATTGAGAGAATAAGAATTCATTTGTGATTGTGAACCATGCTTAGCAAGAATGAGACAAGGTTCAAATAGTAATAGACATTGAGTAAAATAAATAACCTATTTTAAGATACCAGGAATGTGATTTAAGTGGTTTCAGTTACCTTTGTGACGCTTTCAAGGTTGGCACCATATTTCAGAAAGCCAAGGGCACACCGGGTGTAATTATTTTGAGCAGCAATATGGAGTGGCGTGTTCCCAGCCTGCAAACAGGGGTGATGCAATTGATAAGGTTCAGAACTTAACGCTGGTAGTAAGTATAATGACTGATTAATAACTTAACACCTTAGCAAAACACAACAAAGTAGAGTGACCCATTCAAGAATTGTAATAGGATAACGAAGCACTAGATCGCATAATCTTTAATTGCTAGGGATACGGTATTGCCTAAAGGAAATAACCCTTAATAAGGAGACAATCTTATGGCAAGAAAATCTTGATAGACGATACCAAAGTCATTGCTGCCATCGTACGACATAGGCAAATGTAAAACCTTTTCAACTAAAGAGGATGAACGTAGAGTGAAGGCAACTGAGAAAAGGTGTATGATCAAATGCCTGCTTCCGTTTATGTAGTACATGGTATATATAATTGTGAATTTGGAATACCGGAAAATTCATAGGAAACGCCCCTAAAAGTAACACCCCCTTGCAAAGTTCTGAACATTAAGTAAATGCCTAGGCGTCTATTTCTGAGAATAATGTATAGATCCTTTGCTTTCATCAGTCAATACCACTCTGTGATTAAGGGGTTATGAGCGACTGTTTGGGCCTCAACTGACTTTGTGACGTGACCTCTAGTTAAAAAGGTTCTGAATCAAACATGTCACCAGCACGACGTACCTTATTTGCAGCATTAACCGGTGCTCCATTGTCGCACAGTAGTTTTATCAGCCTATGGCATCCATGGCTAGCTACAGTGTGGAGACAATTGTTTCCACCCTACAAAACAGAAACAAAAATTATTGCACAATACTATAATAAGAACGATAAGCTAGTAAAAAGTATAACATCAAGTGTGTTTACTAGGTTGCCACCCATTTTTAGTACATAAATTCAATTCTGCAAACCATTTCAAGGATTTTCATTTTCCATACAAATGTTTACAAATGAATTTACTCATATAATGTAATGTTATTACAAATATTGTGGGAAGCCCTGCTTTTGACAAACAAGATATACCACGCCTATAGATCTGGTTCGAAATAATACCACATTGAGTTGCATAATGATAGGTATGTACGCATTCCAAGACCATTATTGAGTTTGCAATAAATTCAATATTTAAGTGACCCAAATAAAGTCGAAGGCAATTCCAGGCTTTGCAGGATTTCAGGGACGACAAAAATCTTGGGTTAGGAATCAGTTATAAAATTCACTATCTGTATTAATCATCTCCTAATTTGCCATAGCCTTCACATTCTTGCCCCCGAAGACCAGTAGATCCCCTGGCTCATAGGTTATTCAGGGTTTCCAAGACTACATACAATCTGGCAGATGACTGGCACCAACAGCCTGGTAGGCGTGGACTTCGTATCACCGACGACGTACTGGCGGTTGGCAAAGTAATTAGTAAGAATGTCTGTGTATATCAATCAGCTGGAAGAAAGGCTGTCAATAGAAAACAATGTGATGTCCTGGGGAAGAAAAGGCTTTTATTTCGTCGCAAAATTGCCGAAGAGTCAACTAATATACTGGCCATCGATGAACTAATGAAGGCTACTGATAGTACATTTTAAGTGCCGCTTGCAGAGTTTACACAAACCCAAATGTCGGTTTGGTGAGAGAACGTGTTTGGGAGGTAGGCCTACTTGGATCTGGATATCGATGGCTTGTACTTCGGAACATTAAAAAAGTTGGTTAACGTTTCAACGGCGAATGACTAGCGCACAAATGAACTCACAGCTTAAAGTGTTGTTTTCATGATCTGCAAAAGGAACATTACCTTCATCATAAGATTTCACTCAAACTGAAATTTTCTTCTCGAAATATATGTAAAGACATAAAATATATATATTATGACACACCATATCATACAATGTATATACGTACATAAATGTGTATAGATAACTAAAAAAGTACACATTCTCAATAAAGTCATTGTCATATTCTCCAATTAGTATCGAAGTGTTTACGGTAAGCAAGCGGTTATCGTTATCTAAGGAAAATGTATCAAATGACGAAAGTGATCACGCTGCAAATACGCTATAAAACTAAGAAGGAATGTATATCGACCAAAAATTTTCAACGTTTGGATAGTCGTTCACCCAAAATACAATACAGGAAAGTGAAACTCTCAATCTGCTAATATTCACAGAATTTTAAACTAAGATCAATTTTGTCTACAGACAAGGCTAACATCTGGCTTTAAATCAAGGACACACAACATTTTAGTTGCTGAGTTTGAATGATGTCCCACGGTGGACTTTGTGACCTAACACGGCGCACAACTGTACCACGGTATTTTGATTGAAAACTGATCAATTGCTATGACCTTTTAAATAGCATAAACTTTGATCTGATATCACATTTATCATATGCTTTTACATGATACTGTGTTTAAGAAAAGAGTACCAGTTTGCATGCACATTAGCAATGCTACCTTCTGTTAACAAGCTACTTAGGAAATGCGGTGACTAAACTTAAGTTGCTAAGGCAACAAGGACAAATGATAATGCAGAGCTTGCGTACAGTTAGCTAAAACTAGAAACAGCCTGCTCGTGATGCCAGCCAGGGGGTCGCCTTGCGTAAGTATATGGAAATAGGAACGCCTACTTAGTACATCCCTAGCACGTTTCTTGTTCGCTTTGTTGATACAGCACAGGGCTATTGGCGATAAACAGGTCTAGAGTCTTCTACGTATGTTTCTTCGTATTCCCTTTCCAACCAGCTTTTGTGTTTTGGGCCTCTAGTAACAAGTTCTTATCGCTTCCAGGTAGGAGGAAACTTGTCACCAGAACGTCAAGTCGTTTTCAATCCAGTGGCATGCGAATTTCTTGAGAGCATCCTTAATGGTATGTTTGCAGGGTAAAGCATATCGCTTATTAGATTATGAACTTGGTGATTGTCCTATAGAATGATTTGAGATATATCGTGACGTCCGATGCCTTAATATTACAGACTTGCAGATAATGCAGAGTATCCGATGGATTTCGTCGAGTGTTGGACAGGCAGTAATCAATCAATCAGAAATTCAATGTGCTTCACTGGTCACACTTAAATTTTATAGTTTAAGTTTCCTTGTATTCTTATGTCGTTAATGGAGAAAGTGTACAGCAAGTAGTTCTGATTTGTTGAAGCATGCAATTGCCCGCTGGGGTGTTCAGGGTTAATAACATAACGATGCCGAAGTCTTTATGTCACGGAATGACTGATAACAGTGACGTAAGAGTAAGCCTTCAAGGATGTAGTAATTCTTAGTCGGTCGTATCTGATTTATTTAGAAATTTGAAATATGAAGTATGCCAAAGAATATTGATATATTCAAAAGCAAAATTGTTAAACAACGGAGAGCAGAAACACTTTATGAAAGGTAAAAGTATCTATGATACCACCGAAATACCATTTTATGGGGTTTATAAGAAATCAGGAATTATGAATCACTTTTTTTATCTACGTCAAACGTAAACCAGTGTCAGAAACGAGTAAACGTAGGGATGGTCATGATTACTGTATCATGGGGGCTTTCCAAGGCTGAGAAAACCTTGAAATACCGATCAGACGAGTGTTCAGTTTTGTTTCCGTACGTTTCTTCCAAGTAAGGCAACTTTTTAAAGTCGCGTTCAACGTGATAAGAATAAAACATGTTAGACAAAAATGACAAGTAATTACCATGTCCATTTAAAGAATTTAGAAACCCAAGAGGGGATGTTGCGACGTCAACAACTTTCAGAAGCACTTAAGGAGACAAAGAAGGGAAAGGGGACTCCTTTTCATATTTTTAATATTTTAACACTTGTCGACTCAGTCGTTGCAAGGGATTGTAGAGTTTCGTATGTCAGAAGTCGTAGTATTTTCTGCTCAGAAAAAGGAGTATATGCGGAAGTATATAACTGGGCAATTATGAATGTTTACATCTTCGTTTATTAAGTTCTTTGTTTTTCAGATGGGAATAGAACATCGGATCATTTGCTTGCCTTGGTAAGTTCCTTCTGTTACTTTAAGACCTAGTTGAAGAGAGTTTACACCTTGCCAAATGTTAATTTAGGAAAGCTCTGTATGTTTTGAAAAGAACACTAGAGGAATAGAAAATATGTCACCACCGGGGATCGAACCCGTGATCCACGCTTTTGCGGCGTGCGTTCTACCAACTGAGCTAGGTGACCTCCGATGCTACCATACTTTTATTCCTCTAGTCGCCACATTAGCTCCCAATCATCCACCGGTGGGCGTCGACATCCAGCTCAACGCAACTGGAGAGCAGCCTCTCTGCGCCATGTGACTTGATCAAGGAAGAACTGCCCTCCGGCCCGTCATCAATCGAAAGCCAATCAAAGTTAGAGAGTGTCATCGATCATCTATTCCTCTAGTGCTCTTTTCAAAACTAACATTTTAAATCCTCTCTTCTCGATGAAAACTCTGTATCATCGAGAAGAGAGGATTTGAGGTGTTAGTTGGTGATGACCCGGTAGTGACAGATTTTCTATTTCGCTGTTTCTTCATATGATCTCTTCAAAACGAAAGCTCTGTACTACAAACAGAAAAAAACGTAACCACTCGAGGCATACGGTAGGAGAACTCTATATAGTTTCAATTGTCTTGTTACTAGGCAACCAGAGTTTCTAAAGCCATGGACTGTATGCCCTTCTTTTCCTTCTTAATAGAAAGACTAAGGCCTGATGAATCGTACATAATTACCACAGCATTACTCCTAGAGTAACTTCCATTATGTACTGCCAAGAGGCGGTATGATCCCCATCTGGAGATGATGATGACGATGATAAAAAAAAAAAGAAATGATGAAATGATGATGGGAAAACGAGGCCGGAGCATCCTAAATATATAAGACTCTAACCAATGTGATGTATTTGTAGCCAAATTGTTGACAAGCAATTCTCAGTACGTTTCAAATTACATGAGGATCTTATCAAGGAGCCTTCTACAATCCCAGCTTTACCCTGAAAACTTCATGATTTAGAAAGGACCACCAATAGCTCGACTGGGAGGGTGACAAGAGCAAACACCCCGAGGATATCTTGTTATGCAGGGATTTTGTCTAAGTTCAAAATTACCATCGGCGAATTGAGTTTTGATAATGAATTTGATTTTCTAAAACTTTGTGATATGGAGAATGCTGTTTAAACAACTGAACAATCAATTTAATACTCCTTGGACTCTGTCGATGGCAAATTATGAAAATCGCTGAACTCATAAAATTCGATGGGTAGCCGTGCATTTTATTATTTTTGACATTTTTTGAAGCTTAAAGATTCACCTGTAGGGCAGAAATGTGGAATGCTCTTGTTTTACAAATATCATGTAACGGTAAGCAGAAAGAGCATAAAAACCACATTGGTATCAAAGCATTAAAATAAAACATGGCGAGACGGAAGAACATAATCACCCTCGAATTTTTTTTACCTGATTATACTCATGCTGCTAAAAAAAGCTTGAGTCAAGCAAGTTTACATTAAGAGATTTGGCAATTCTCAAAACCCAGCAGTGTTGTATAGGATAACTAGTTTTGCAACTGATATTGTTGCCGGAAAATTAGAATTGGAAACCAAGTATTCAACGCAGCGAGAATAAAGCAGAATCTGTTGAATCATGGGTGACTATAATTTGCTATTATGAGATGCTGTACTCCGTTTGTACGGTCATGTGATCCTCTTTAGACGGGCACGGATAAAAGTGGATGCGTACCACTGTTTCGGATCGAACTTGTGTTTACAAGGCATTTAATGGATTCGTACTCGTTTGTATCTATTGTCCGTACAAGTTCGGAACCGGTTGTAAAAGTGGAACCACTTTAGATCCAGTGGAAAGAGGACTTTGTGTAAACACTTGGGATCCAATCCAAACTGGTATTTCTCGAAAATGAGGTGAAAAAAGCTGCCACTACGAGGTAAATTGGACGCGATCCCATTTCATTTCATATTTTCCTTCAGTTCACACGTGACTCATAATTAATCACATATTGCCCATATTTCAACATTCCATTTCACCGCATCTCATATTATAATAGGATGAACCTTAACTTTTGGTAGTTCCAACAGCAAGCAGAGTTTTGGATTCTGATAGATCCGATCCCGTTGCCAGTTGGTGCGTGCAGGATGTATCCATTTGGACCCGTACTTGTGTAAACAACTCCTTAACTTGTGATGAGCATAACAATGAAAGCGATGTGGATTGGGAAGAAAGTATAAGGTGGTCTCACTCGTTGCGTTTCCTCTATAATTCTTCAAGTTCCGTTCCTTATATTTCGTTTGCAAAAGTATCACCCCACATTCAAGAAAACCATAGCCTTAACAACCTGAATGGTCTTTCTGTGAATACTGACGAACGAAGACATTAAAAAGAACATTGTTAAAAGTGGATCGTAACTATATCAAAACGAATTTAAAGAAACCCATTAACTGAACTTCTTCCATGTCAACTGAAATACAGATTTTAAGGAGCTATTTTCCCCGTTAAATGTATTTCTAGTAATCTATAAAAATTGAGATGTGAAATTTTCTCAAGCAAAGTAACCCAAGCAAAGTCAACATAAAGCGCGAAATGGTGGTCAAATAATACTCCTAGCGAAAAGATATCTGTTATGGTACGAAACTATTATTTTCAATGATCACTGTGGCAGTTTAAGTTTTTTGTAAATTGTCAGGATTTTATTAGTGCTGTTTATAACCTCACCAGGCGTCACTACTTCCACAATACAAAGCCAGTGCCAGTAGGAGAATTATACAAGATTTTGGAAAAGGAACACATCGCCATATTGTAAGTTAAGTTTGAATCTGTCAACCTTACGATTCTAATCTATGGACCTCTGAACTGTTTAATTGACTATGTAATTTGTTTTGTTTGTGTTAAAGCTAAAAGTAGTGGTTTGGCGTTTTTGATCCTTGAAACGTCGCGAAAAATAAAGCAGTTTAAACACTAAGTCCGTTTAGGTGCGGGAAAACACACTTTTACTTATAACATCAGAGCAACTTTCTCGTAAGTGGTAAATGATCCTTAGTGATACATAATTTATTGTTAAAGAGAGTATTGTGCTACTTATTATGAGTTTAGGTTTAGAGGCAGCACCAATGGTATAGGCATCGAGGTAAACTTGAGTTTTGTGCTAGGGTAGGGCCATGGTCACTAGTACACTGGTGTCAAGATATTGCCGAGTGATGCCCTTTGTATTTATCTAAGGTTGCCGAATACGTCGAGATGACATGAGTAAGGAAAACACTGGTTCATACCCGAATCAATTATCATTAAAAACATTTGAACGTTTTTACATTTTTTAGATTTGTGTTTTGTAGTGATGTTTTTCCTGTTTTTGCCAGTATTTGTGTGTCGCGACTAGAGAGGTTTCTGAACTCCAAAAAGTTAGGATCTTTATTTAATTTGCTCCTCTTTTCATGGAATTTCCTGACAACTTTGCAAACCCGTACCCAGGAAGCAGTCACTCAATGGGACTATGCACTTAAAAAGTAGTGTGCTTTTTAACTCAGCATATTCAAATATCAACCGTTCTAGTCCTAGGCACAAATGACCCTTCCCCTTCACTGCTGAAGATTAGACCTCAGTACATGAGCCAATCTTCTCGAAGATACAATGCCCCGCTGAGTACCAGGTCCCTAGCATGACTCTATTTACCCCATTCTTTTATCATTGTGGGTTGCATTGCCACTGAAAACGTACTGGTATCTCAATCCAAATTTGAAATTGTATTTATGTGGTCAGCTTTGTTCCTGGTGATGATACTCCTTCTTCCCATTTTCTGTTTGACTTTGAGATGTTGATAAGACTCTGCTTTGCAACTGGCTGTGATTCCACTGCCATGAATTCTGTGCTTTCCATATTTATTTCATGCCTCGTATGTCATGTATGTGTCACTTTAATGTCACATTTTACCCTAGCCAAAAGGGAATGGACTTTTTGGAACACGATACGACTGGCTGGATCATGGAGCGGAAATATACAAGGATCTCACTGGGATTACAAAACTAAGTCGAGTCAAGACAAGTCAGTTTTGAACCTCAACTTTCTCATGGTCGCATACCATCGTGACTACACAGAAAGAAGTTAGCAATGTAGGAAAGAATGTTGGGGGAAAATAAGTCAGCTTTGGAAGTAGAAGAGAAGCAACAACAATAAAAGTTTAGACAAATTGCCTTGTTCAGCTTATGAGTAGAAGAGTTCACGGTTCTTTTTGTCATGTTTAATGTTAAACGACATATTAAACAATGTTATCATCAAAGGATTTCATGAGCATTGCCTTTCCTATCAATAAAATCTTTTCGGCTCTCTTTGGTACCATCAGCAATGAGTACAATATTATATCTTGTCCCGTTGACCCAAATGAGAAATATTATTAACCTGATGAAATCAATACTTAAAAACAAATTGCTTACCTTAAGTAGTACATTTAAATGATTGATATTCCATGTACATAACACTTGCCTCTTGTTTACTATTAAATATACGAAAATCCATGCATTGTGTCCACGTCCTGAAACCTTTTATGTCCAGGCAGTTTAAACTTTTAACATTCGTGATTGTGACAGCAAGTTGTGCTCGGATTACCATCTCGGCATATGATTTAAGTCCGTCTCTCCTATTGAAATTCAATCAATGCTCCACTTCGCAGTCTCATTCAAGATTAACATGTGAGATTATCAGCTATAAACTATAATTAACACATTCTTACAGTAGCAATCAGACCTTCTTCTAATCCTCACGACATTTGAGAGCTTGGGACTTTAAAATGGCTGCTTTGGGCTTTCTACGTCTTAGAAAGGATAAGCCGATTTCTATGAGTAATAGGTTTCAAGCAATTTGAGAGCAGTGCTTGAGGAACCAAGTCTTAACAAGAAGCTTTACACGTAGGCGTTTGTTAAGTCTTTCGTCATCGACTCAATCAATTACTGAAATCTTCTGTACTAGACAGATAGTTAGCATCACCAAGATAATGTCAAACGCTAAAGATCTTTACACATCAGCAATTTTATTTCCCCCGTGAGACTAACATCTGTAGAGAAACAGAACTCACTCACTTATCGTACACTTCAGATATAAAAGTCCTGTTTACGTAGTAATCAATCTGCTTATCGTGCCCATGATTGCTATTGCAAGTACACCGTTCAACCCTCACTGAAAATATGTGTCGTTGAAAAACTAAAATATAATTTAAAACAATAATAACTGCATTGTTTAATTAGGCATATTTTTCATTATTTCTGCACGTCTTTATTGCATGCACCAACTTGATTTGTCAAAACAAACCGCTTCAAAGCCTGCTCAAAACATGAATGCTTTAAAGCCTGCTCAATTGCACAAATTTCAACACTTTGTATTTGGGTAATATTCCCCAAACACTGATCACAGCAATTCGTTTGGAGTAAACGATTAGCAAAAGCCAATCAAATCCATCCATTTTCCTTTGATTGTTTGTTCATTTAAATGAAATACAGTTATCTACCTGAGTGATTTCTAGGAAAATATTTTCTCAAAAAATATTTGACGCATTACGTTTTTTATAACGTGTTTTAATGTGGTGCACCCATGTCAAAAGGAGTAAACAGGACTTTCCTCCAGTCTGTACCAAAAGGCCTATATTTGGGAAAGGCGTTGACAACACTTTTACGGATGATATATAGCATCAGAGCCTGCTGAGAACTAAAATCAGCATATCAAGAAAAATTGCCAGAACTATAAGGGAAAGGAAAGTTCAATGCATTTATATATTCTCTGTGGTGAAGACAAGTACATGCGTTTTACAACAGGAGACCTAAAAGCGTGTTATTGTGTTAGTGAGAAGTGCTTAAATGAGAACGTATGTACAAACATCCGAGATTATTTTACGATCAACGACAGCCATGTGAGAGCACAAAACAATGATCCTCTTTTACGTATTTTCAAAATCAAACTGGAATTTGCTAAGGATAATTTTTTCTTTATCTGTGCGAGATAAGCCTACAACTCGCTTTCTTAACGTATCAGAGGAAGTGCAGATGACTTTGAAACAAAAGTAAACTTATTTCTAAAATATATTTTTCATCCCGGGAACATTTTACAAAATTGTTGGAATGGGGGTCATTTCTACTAAATTTTTTATTTGTTTACTCATCTTTTTATTTTCCATTTTATTTTGTCATGTTAAAAGGGTTCATGTTGATGGCAGTGTAGAGGCTGAAATGTACATATCCTTTCAAAATAGTTATAATAAATAAAACAAATGAATAGCGCTTTTGTGTGCCAAGCGTATTAAGAAGCTCTTGGCAATTGACATCTACCACATGGTTCAGGCATCCTCTTAATTAGATTTTTTGTTAGACTCCCTGGGGAGTGCAGACACATAACGGCCACACATACGACGTTTACGTGGATATATTATCATCATACGCACATCTCTACTCATCGGTAATCGTTTTGTGAGAAGCAAATAACAATAGCAAGAAAATTGGTTAAATGCATAAAATTTTTAACTCTGTTACGCTCTATAGAATTTTAGGTAAGATTGAACAAAATTTCAGTCTGCAACAAATACCATTTCCTAGAAAGACACTAGAAAAATAAAGAAATGTCGTTGAAAATACCATCTTGCAGTTACTTAGCAATAGCCTTAGTTTGCTAATCTCTGCTACTCATGCCACTTCTTACTTACCTGGTATCTCATGCATTATTGGGTAAATCGCAATGGCCAGCGTCAGTGATTCACAGCAATACATTTGGAAATGAAACGATTTGATTATATCTAATTTGATAGTATTTGCACTGCAAAATTTGTTTACAAAGTCATTTACGTTGTACTGCAAATCCTATTTACTTGTGTACAGAACTAGCTTACTGTACGGTACTCATACTTTTGTTTCGTTAATTCTTTTTGTTTTGGTAGATCAAGAAAACGTTGAACTTGTTCTTAGATGACTAGTCTTGTCAACGTGTCCGTGTTTACTAATAGGCAATTTAGAAAAAAACATCATGTACACAACTATATGCATCGAAGACCACCCTGAGAAAAATAGCGCGCCAATCATATTTTGAAGATTGTAACATGTCTAAAATTTGCCTATGACAAGCAAGTTTATCATTTACTAATTACGGTGGATTTTGTGGGAGGGAAGGAAAAACTTAGTTTTACACTAGTTTCCGCCCATGTCTAATCTATTCGGTCCAATTTATTATGATTAACCTTGCTACAAACTGAAAACCTACTTTGACCATAGTTAAAAGAATAAACTAGTTTAGTTTATTCTTCAAACTATGCTTTGACATCATCTATTTCTACCAGTACAAGGCTTCTAAACAGGAGCTGTGCAAAAGTACATGTATCCCTTCTGATCCTGCTTAGCCAATTCTCAAACGAAAAAGTCACTTGACTGCAAACATTAATCATTTACATACTAATCTAGGTTTAGGGGTTTTACAGCCAATTATAGTCCAAGAAAGCTTTCAGGTGCCACAGACTGTCTTAATTTAGACAATAGACACCAACTTTACATAACATCTTTCTCGACACCTATTCTATCAACCTCTGGTATAAAACCAACATTTTTCTCATTGTTATCATGCACATTCTGCTTCAGTCATTGCCAGTTCTTACGTGCGAATCAATATCCCAAAGAAGCGGGTCATAACCCATGAACAAGAGTCCCTAGGGGTTATCATTGTTGTGAATATTTAAGGATTTTAAACACAGCTATATATATATATATATATATATATAGTATATATATATATATATACTGGACAACGTAAGTTCTCTATGAGGTCTTATGATTTTAGACAGAGAGCACTTTCCAGGCCAGGCTGATGCTTGTAATACACCAACATTATTGTTACTATTTTGTTATATATTATTATTATTATTATTATTATTATTGTTATCATCATCATCATCATCATCATGATTATTATTTACAACAATTCACATTGTCTTAAGCTATGGAAGTATGGTCAAAGAGTTCAGTGACAACAAGTCTCCTTGCACCTCTTAAGACTTTACCAAGGATTCTGGGCGTGCGCAGTAAAGTCGATTTTCGCAAGTAAATTACTCTGGTTACCAGTTGCATTTTTTAAATCCCTTTTTTAGATTCCTTGACATGGTTCCTAAAACACCAATAACTGTGGGGATTATTTACATATCCATATTCCACACTTTCTTTACTTTGTCTCCCATGATAGTTTCTGAAAAAGTAAAAGGTGTGAGCAGAAAATATGGAAATATACATTTACTATGCTGCAAAAATTATTAAACTTGAATATATTTATAAGAACAAAAGATTGTAGTTCATGATGTAAAATGTGTCTCAGCTACCTTCAGACTATCAATTCGCTGTTGAATATTTCGATGACATATGACAACACATTTTGTTTAAATCGGTTGGTTCGATAGTTTGAATACTGAAATAAAAATTTGGATAGGATTTCTTTGCATCTCTTCCGATCTGAATGATGTAGACCACGTACCTTATTCAACATGCAGTACATCAGATTTATACAGGCCTCAGTGCATTCATGGCTCCTGTCTAGGAATCCATTAGTGCCACTAGTGCCAGCGTTTGCCCACACCCCTTTGACCGGACATGGCAGCGACACTCCATAGTAGTAAAACTCCCAAGTTATAACTTCGACGTACTATCTGTATTTACTGGATTCTGATGTCGTACAGAAGTGCATCTTACGGTTGAATGAACCTAACTCAACTAAATGATTGATAAGAAAATAATGAGATCTCCAATAAATCTCGACAATGTTAATGTGGTGTGAGTCTAACATATGTCCCAATTAGAAAAAGCTGTAAATTATTAAAATTTCGATCTTGCTAACTAGCAGACTCTGTCCTAGGTGCTAGAAAGAGTTGCCAACTCGCTATAAATGTCACGTGAACATTCATAATTAGCACATATTAATAATTTGGAAGGTCTATATTTACGTTTGAAACAGGGTAGATCACTGCACAGTTTATTGTTTCCAGTTATTTTGTTTATTATCACCGTGTATGACAGTTAACAATAATAATTTCACCTGATTTTCAATGATGCTGATTGACTTAGTTGAACTTTCCTTACTGTAATAAAGTAATAAAATCGCTGGCTTTCAAACATTATGCAATAGAAGTCATCTTAAACTTCGTTAAAGCAACATGCAGAAAAATTTTACAAGGGTATAGATTCGACTCATAGTTAATAAATTCCTTGGATGCGTTTTCCTTTGCCAACAATTTACCGTACAAGGATGTATTGGTATCAAATGCTATCAATTGTTTCGGAATACTTATCCTAGGTAACTTTAGTTCCCTTTGCTGATAGATTTCAGAAAGAAAAAAAGCTGATGAGAAAGAAAGAAATGCATATACGTATGGGAAAACGAGAAAATAGAATTTTTTATCGGTGATGGAATCGTGTGACAACCGTGAGTAGGCGAGAAAATATATTTATAAGCACATCTGATGATTTCAAAAGGCAAAAAATGCAGTCAAAACATTTCACTATTCCTGAATGTGTGTGCAGTGTAATACTTTTTTAAATTTCGATATGTAACATCCTAAGGGTTTATATCATGTATGCTAACGCACGTAATACATAAAATAGTTGAGCGGAAAAATTACATTAGTTTAAATCTCTGGTCCATTATGTGCATCAAACTGTGACAACTCCTACAATCAGAGGGTATTTATCACTTATCCTGACATATATTTAGAAGGTCGTTTTACTTTCCTTTGTAGTTGTTGCCAACAAAAGAATTCCTATGTTGGCATTTTGAAAGGAGGTCAGAACGCTTAATCAGTAGGTCCTTCGTCTTCGTGACTGTTCGCGCGAACAGATCCGGCGAAAAAAATCGATTCGCGCTAACAAATTCGTCTAGTGGAAATCCGGCTTAATACTTTGAACCGCCTCTAAAGTTTTTCTTGAAAACGGTTTTGAGACGACCTTTATTACTGGTTTATGCTAAAACGACTAAGGAATCGAAAAGATGGACTTTGTGGACCGTTATAGCAAATACAACGTTTGTAGTTGGTTTTCTTCAAAAGCGTTTTCGATATCATCTGTTTTACCACATTATGCTCCAACCAGGAACCGATCTGTGAACCGCAATTGTCAAATAAAGGTTGTTAAAGCCATTATCTTCTTTGGTGTGAACTCAGTTATAGTGTCATATCGTTAAAAGCCGTTACATTAAGCCCTGCCAAGTAGGTAAAACGGTTGTAGCTTACGTCGCTTGTAAGTTTGCATAACCTCTTTGGTCAGCACAAACGATGAAATTTGACTTTCGTTGAAGAGGAAGCATACAAGATTAAAAGCGAAGTAAAGGTCTAATTACGAAGTCCTAAACACTACCAATTTATCAACATGAGAAGATCTCGGTGGTTCTTTTAGCTATGTCAAACCGGCTCCTTTCATTTGATAATTATTATTCCTACAACATTAGATTTGGTGATAGTTTTGACAGTTGTAATCGGTGAAGATGGGTTATTCTGAGCTCAGTTTAAATGGCTAAAGGCAATATAGCTTCTTTAATTAGATGTTCAAATATTCAAATCTTACAACTCCCAGTATTTTGAAACTGGTACTTTACAGGTTGTAAATTAAATGCTCACTAATTTAGGTTAGAGAGATATCTGTGGTTAAATAAACCAAATTTTGACCAATGCAATGCATGGGTTACCTGCTTCATAAATAATAAAATCGTTCTTCTAAATTCTTAATTTTAATTTCACCTGTTTTATAAAAATGCAAAGATTAAATATTACAACTCGTTTTTTTTGAATTGAAGATTTGACCTGTTTGATATAAATTTGCAAAATCGACCACAAAGTTTGTTTATCATAAAAAATTGAGAAACTGAATGAGATATAAAAAGTACCCAAGTGTAACGTCATGATGTATTAAGTATCCGAAATTACATAATATTGTTACTCTTTAGCCGTGTTCACACTGGCAACGGTTGTGAAACCGATTTAGTTAAACCGTTTGTCAAATCGGTTTAGGCTGAAACCGATTTGGAACCTGTCCAGACTGCGCTTTTCCTTAAATCGGTTCAAAAATGGCGGATGCTAGCCGCGACAACACTTCAGCTCTCAACCCGGGAATCAGCGCACAAAAAGCGTACACTGTTGCTACTTTCATCAACTCTTGCTCAGGCAATGTTATAATTACAATTTTCCCTTTGTTGATTAAGAAGATCATAGGCCTATAAATAGTGTATAGGCCTAAGTATACACATCTTGAAAAGTAGGGGGCTTGTGCCTCCTACCCTTGTCTCTGTGGTCTGTCTTATTGGCAAGCCTAGTTAAAGATTCAGACACATGAATTGAAAATAGTTATTTCAGGTCAATACCACAACAGTGTCTTTGATCACAAGGATTTGCTGTACTTATGAAACCTGTTTTAGCAATGCCTCAATATTTTGCTATTCTTTAAATTTCATCGTATATTTCCTTAAATATGTAGAAAATTTAAGAGATTCAAAATGCCAGAAAATGTTATTATTTTATAGACCCTCATATGACCTCAGCTTTCGATATAATTTTACCTTGTGTTTTACTCTTGCTCTTTTGTACCTGCTTGCCCCCCTCCCTCGTAGTTGATTTTTGAATAATTTTCCGAGTTCTCCATCCTTATTCCAACCCCCTTAGCTATATGTTACCTTCGGGTATGCCTCTATAGAAGACTTTCTATCTCAATATCAACAACAAATGACTGTCCCACCCACTCCATAACCGATTTAGTCTACAACCTTTTTGAAACCTACTTCATAACCGATCTACTTCAAAACAGTTGTGACAACCGTTTTCAAAACGGTTCTGCCAGTCTGAATCGATTTAAAGCCTAGAACAGTTTTCAAAACCGATTTGAAAACGGTTGTAAGCACCAGCTTTTGCCTCTTTCTTTCTTGTTGATATAAATGAATTGAATCTTTACTGGGAATCAAAACTTAAAATGTCACTGAAAACATCCTACTCTAAGTTGACACTTCCAAGTGTATTGCTTTATGGTGTAAACACGTGGGCACTAACTAAAGCTCTAAAGACAAGACTGATTCGAACCTACACTAGAATGCTGATTGTTGTAAAAAATGTTTCTTGCACTGTATAGAGGACATCCAAAAATAGTCGATGTCACAAAAGGATATAGGACGATTTTCTGCGATACTGCTGGAGAAGAAGAGAAGAGGTCATATCAAAACTTTTTCTTTAGGAGCGCCTTTATGGAAAACGATCTAGAGGCAGGCCGCCGCACACACTTATACAATAGCTTCCTAAAGACAGCAAACTACTAAAAAGAAGGCCTTGCTGGAGTAATGAATGATAGAATCCTCAGGAAAAGATCGTGTTATGGCAATCCGACCGAGGTCGATCTGATAACGATGACGATGATGATGATGATGCCGATGATGATTAATAAAATGCATAAACTTATGAACGATATCTTAGGCGATCATAGGGATACGATCTATTAAAGTTTGAATTATGCCTATTGAAACCTTGCCATTTGAAGCTAATTCGTAATTTTTTCCGAACTGAGCAAAATTTACAACAAACAGCTGTTTCTAGCAGTTCTTGCTGTATTTTGTACACAGTCATTTAGTATCAGGGGTACTACTTCAATGTAGTTATAGTTGGGATGTAAACAACGTAAACAACGTTGATAAAAACGTTTTCCGGCGTCATTGCTTAGGTACTCTAGTATTGACAATTTCTTACGGACAAAATGAAACCTTTTCAAGTATTTTATATCTTCAGTGATCCTCGCATTTCAAACTAGAACGTTTGCATAGTGCTTCCTGTAAGAAAGATCGAATGCAACACTCGTCTGAAATCCGTCAATCCCAACTCAAAGTCTAATCTATTAAGCACTAAGAGGACTGTTATGCAATGGGCACGATTGTCACAACAGGAAAAGGCTATTGACGTACTGAAAGTAATTGGTGATAAAGAAAACGAAAACGAGACTATGAAAATCAGGCTATAAAGGAAATACAAATAGATGTGAAAAACAACACCCGTGGAATCCTTAAGTTGTGAATATCATGTATGTAAAATGCTAGCAAACACTTCGAACATCGAGATGCTAAGAAACGGCTGCTTGCTAAATGTCTAATTAATATTGCTAATGACCGACCTAATAATATAGATACCCAAGTAGCAGGTGCTCGAAAGGGGGTGTTCATTGTAAAAAAAGATAAATAAATTTTATCTGGCGATTTCATTAGAGACAAGGTGTATCAGTTTAATTATTGTCTAAAAAAATAATTAAAACATATCCACCTGCGTGAAAGCAAGCAAATCATTTATTAATAGTTCTGCTAAGTGGTTCATAAGGCCCACATAGAGCTAACATTGAGCTGGCAATTCTTTTGCATATACGACGAGTACTAGTTGTTTGATAATAAGAGCCATTACTAAGTATATGGCCTGCACTTACTAGTAGCTAAATATTAGTAATTAAAAGTATTATAAGCTATAAATACAATTTTAAAAATAATTGTTAAATACAAAAAAGAAAAGTAGAAAGGACGTAATGATTAAAAATTGATGCAAAGTCTTTTATGCTGTTATTTTCTATAGTACTACATCTTTTATTGTCTTCATTATTTTTACTCTCACTGCATCAAACTATAGCATGAAGAATTATATTTATTGAAAAAGACGGGGAGGAAAACAAAGTGTAAACAGAAAAACTACTAATTAAGACATGATAAACTCTACCATGTATAGCAATAACTGAGTCGAAAAAGTTTTAGAATATTAAGGGATGCTAACACTTTTATGGGTAAGCATGATATTCCATGAGTGTATTCTTTACATAGGATATAAAAGGGTTCCGTCTACTGTAAAACACAGTGGAATATCAACGATGTTAACAAGGTATTTAAGTTTGGGAAAAAATTATTACAAATTGATTGCAATATACATGATAAAATTTTGTATTACATATTGATTCTATATAAAGGGAAGAAAGGATATGACAGTGTAGCCATGAATTTATTTGACAAGAAGGAACTCAGATAGTAAGAATGTTTGTACTTTCTTAGTTTTTGAATGATTGTTAATTCGTAGATTGGTCCGACATGCAGAGCCTTTAGAGCAAACCCTTGTGGTAGAGGAATATGCACTGATTCACCGACTTCCAAGCTTGGCTTTAATTGCCAGGGTAAGATTATTATCTTTTAAAGTACCTTCTTTCTAACAAAAAATCTTACAATATCACATTATAATGTAGGAAGACAACTAGCGTCAAACTAGCTTTGATACGTATGACAAATAGCAACGTGTTAACGGAAAAGCTAAATCCAGTAACTTAAAGGTGGTCTAATGCTTAAAATCAGGCTTCTAGCGGAGAGTTTTTAAAATATGTTTCAACATGCGTAATTGTCACTCCTATCTCCTAACTTGTCGGTTACTCATAACAAGAAGTATTCTTCTTGAGGAGAATCAGGCGTACAAAGTCTACCGCCATTGCTTGTTGATTTAATTAGGAGATGTTATTTGGAAGACAACGAGTATTGAACTCATCATTGTGTTTCGGCTTTTGAGACACAGGCGATTTAAACTGTTTTGTGACATCTCCTCTCGCATATTTTGCGAGCGGGCATCATATTAAAAGGTGTCACCAATGATAAGTTGGACGTACTTGTAGTAGCTTAAACGTGGTCTGCTACGTTTCTGCTTCCCGTGGATTGGCACATACAGGGCATGATGGTAACCTGGTTCCTGTTTATCTACCTTGAACTACCATTGAACTAGCATTATTTAAATACGACAAGGGCAAAATACGAATTGAAAAGGGTAAAACAAATAGCTTTCAGCTTGTTCAGCGCCTGAATGGGAATGTAAGCAGAGGCTCTTTAACATTATTATTTTAAAAATATTTCAAAACAACTAATTATGACTCCATTGTGACTACGAGATATATATACAAAGAGACATTAATATCCGGATGAGCAACTCGAGAACCAACCTGTGACGGTCACCAATGATTACATCGGCAGCCGAGAGTTGGGTGATGCCACAGACTTGATATCAATGGTCTTAGAAATGGTGTCATAAATAGAAAACAAAGATAAATTACCAAGTCTCCCGTGCATGTAGTAGAAATAGTAAATTTTCAAAATAATTTCAATAAAAATAGTAAAAGATTTAGGGAGAAGGGCCGAGGTAATTAGATTTTTTGGTATAATTACAAATACACCGTGAGGTCGGACAAGCGATTAGGCGTGAAACAAATATCGGTGACGCGATACTCGGTATTTATTACCATGGGTGAAGAAACAGGGAAATTGTTTAAATGGCGATTATCGAACTTCGTCGCACTTCAAGAATGATCCACTAGGTTCAAATTTATGAACGTGTACAATAGTCGATATACTAGCGGAGCATTCAGTACCAGTCTGCAACTCTACTGCCGGAGTAGTAAAGTACGACAACTTAAATAGAGGATGCATGTTATTGCAACAGAACCAAAACTACGCAAGATATGGGAAGAATGTCTATAAAGATTGGGTAAGCGAATTCGTGAACCTTAGTTTAGCTAGGGATTTCTACACTGCAAAGTATATGCCAACGTTATCTGCAGGGACGTGCCGTCAGTGAATGCAACGCATGCATTGCATGCCTTGAAATTTTCATAAAAATTGAAAATTGACCTAAGAGGCATGCAGCAACAGGCACCTTCGTTTGGCTCACAGAGTCCGTAAGTATAATTTTAAATCAGGAATTCCAAACATAATTCTGAACCCGCAGTTTCTGCTATATTACGTAATTGCATTGTTTCTATTTGTTGGAATGCACCTCAATCAGTGTTCCTTACAAGGCTAGATATTGGATGCCAACAGTTACTTTAGGTGGCAACTCGATTCATGACGATTTTTCTTTGTTGACTTTGGTTTTTTGGTGGCGCTCTTAGTCAAAGCACGACAGCTATATTCCCTCGGCGTCTTTTAGATTTTTAAGTTTTGATTAACAGTTCCTGTAGTGTGGGCACACTTTTATATGAAAGTTGTTTCGTTGTAAGATACACAAACATGACCTTTCCAGTTCAGATAAGACAGCGTTTCCATGCTATATACTGTTCTTGGTCCTCTGTTGTAATTACTAGTAGGGTGCTATCTATTAAAAAGCGTTAGTCAGTACAGTCCTACAGAGACGGTCCTATGCATAGACTCTCAATTTTAATGTACTTGCCTACAGGCACTTAGTTGTCAAATGTTTGTGGAGAGGTGCTTATGTCTCAGGTGTTTAGCACTTAAGAAATGTGGCTTTTTACCAGGCGCTTATCAGTTTAGTGATAATAGATAAGGCCTTTAATTGAGAGGTGCTTATAGAAAGATGGTTGGTTTATTTTATATTTTTTGGGTATTATATGTTCGTTACCAGACGGTGAAAATACGGTGTAACAGCCTAGAGTATACCTACTAACCCAAATATACGTGGGATATTAAAGGCAATGCTGTTTTACACCCGGGTACAAGTTAGGCTAGCTCAGTTTATGCACATGGATATAAAATAGGCTAGGCCAGAATATATCTCCCTTTCTTGTGTACAAAGAATGTCGCTGTATTGCAAGAAATTGATAGCGTATGTAAATATCTATGACTGAAAGGTGAATATTCCATCGACAAATTACGAGTCAATTTTCAGTAGTGACTTGAAGAAGTCTTTTAGACGAAATATTGTCACTAAACTTTCCACATTAGGCATAAATACCTATGAATGTATTCAAGCATAAAATACCTACATTTATGAGCCTGCCGCTATGTGCCTGATTGATGATTGACAGGTTATCAGGGGGCTACAGTGAGAGATTCAGAGATTCGTATTGACGATTGAGTGAAAGGAATTGTGTAAAGAAGAGTAAATCAAGTGAATGAAAGAAATTTCCAAGCTTTTCAAAATTTGATAAGAAGGGAAGGGAGGGATAGAAAAGATATGCCTCGATTTGGAGGATTTTTTTATGAATTCACGGGAGACTTCAATTAGGATGTTGGTTACAATGTGTCTCTCGTGTATCTACTGCTTCCTGTTTGGCAAATAGTAAAAGTAGTGATTTTTCTGCTTTGGTTATAGATCTGGAGGCTCATTCTCATCGTGGAGATGATTACACTCACGAATTTGAAGAGGGATATTACATTTTGCAGTTGGAATTGTATTGTATTATGCAAAATGTCGATGCCATTTTATTGTATTTACTTGAGTTTGAAATTAATAAAGAATCCGTGGTTTAGTTTATAGTACGTAAAACGTGTTGTCTTCCTTCTAATCATCTGCTTTTGGATTTACTATTTTTATAACCATGTCAGTCAGTAACCGTCTACTTTCATGCTCGTTTGCTCGTTTGCTCGTAGTGCGTAGAGACATTCCGAATGGCGAGACATATCGAAAAGGGTAAAATCTACTATAGTACTATGGCATTATAGTACTGGTAATGTACTATAGTAAAGAAAGTGGAATATATCTTATTCCTACGGAAACTCGTGTGTGTGAGGAGATCGAACTCAGTGGTCCGCAACCTGGGCTCCATGGACTCTTTGGGGGTCCGCAAATGATACTTTAGAGGTCCATAACCAGTTAAGGATTGGAAGAAATAGATGATCATTCTTTAACTGTTCATGCTCTTTTGATAAGCTGTTCGGATTCGTTAAAGGGTTTCGCAAGCAATATTTGTTATTAAACAGGATGCCCGCTGGAAAGGGGGCTGCAAACCACTGCTTTAATTGACGGAACACGTAATGACTGTAAGTAGATTTAGCAACGCAAGGCTCGCTGCGCGTTATCCAAAACTTCCTTACAAGATTAATATGATTCTATTTTGTGCTGTTCGCTTGTAACTAAAACATCAACCCAGCTGTTCAAAAATGAGCATTTGTTTCATAAATTATTCAATGCTAAGTTGCAGTGTTTTCGCCACAGTATAATTAAATTGCGTTTCTATAACACGAGTGACAGGTAGCGTCTCACTCACCTACGAGTTAATTCAACATGTTTCCATCCTCTCCTTTCCTATCGCAAAACGATATCCACCTTCATTCCAGACACATGATGTGGCAAGTGAATCCCGAAAAAGTTGAGCAAAAGCAATCTGTTACTCAATATGATATTGAAAATAAAACTAATAAGAAAAATAAATGTTAAATTCCTTAATCCTAGTTTTGATCGAATAATTTTACGACCAGATGTTTGTGGTAACAATATCTTCACATTCGTCGTTGAAACATGACAGGAAGACCCATTTGCTTAACAAAATTACTGGATCAGAATGATTTATACTGACACCAGTTTTCCAACAGTAGACTCACGCTGTTGCACAGCGTTGGTCTCCAGACACCAACATCCACCTCTGGCTATGCCTTCGTGCTCTGACCAGGCTATTAAGATGGAAAGAGTAACGATGTATTCCTGCCATTACTATGAATTTTGCAAGGTCAGGCATAACTCCCGACTCCGTATCTATGACCATCGCATGGTCTCTCATGAACTCCTCAGATAACTCTCCACACATTCGGTTCCACAAAAGTGCTATAAATATTTCAGTTGTATCTCTCTCAGAACCAAATTGTGTCTTATGTTTTCAAGCTCTTCAGAAATATTAATAAGAAGAGCCCGACAATGTGTGCAATAACCAACTACCAATTCGGAAAGTAAAGAATCAATAAGATTCCTTTAGAGTTTTCATTTCCTGTGTTGATACCAAATTTAAAGGCAAAACCAATTGTGCCGCTCTTTACTATTGAACTTTTGAGTCCCAATTCTCGATTACTGCTTATTACGCATGCTTGAAGGACAACATATGGGGAGAATTTCGGAGCATTTCCTCGGACGTGTCTCATATTGTTGAATGTTTGTGTTTACCTTATTAGGAATACTTTATCACCATAAAGAATCCTTGAAAATTGTATATTTTACTCTCAAATGTAAAAGCTATATTAAAAACTAGCCTCCAAATATTTTGGAAGTTAGGTCAAAGCTGATCATATCAATACTCAAGATTAAGTTTAAATGATGACTTTGGCTTCCTTTGAACATCTTTGTAACAATAATGATACCGATAGCAAGAGGTGGTAGCTTCAATTCGCAAAGAACATCTTTTGTTTACTTGGTAGGAGATACTCCCCTCAGAAATGACTCCAAGCACTTGATTACAGTGCCCTTAACAAACAGTTTTCCTGGGTCTATCAGTCAGTTTGTACTTTTCATTAATGACTGCACTCGTCATTGAACCTGTGTTTACACCTTGTTTACTTTATATCTACATCATATTAGCAGCAGATTAAACAAACGTTTTAAATGTGTATAGTCAACAATGAAGTATATTGATTGGATAGTATCGAGAGCAATGTGATAGGAAGTAAAAGGATAAGATATTTATAGGATGAGTCTCTATCTTGGAGCTCTAGAAGACGTTGCGTGAATTTGGGTAATCAAATCCATGCAGAAAACTTTTTACATTTAGCATCAAAAACAACTTTTTAGAATTGGAAACTAAGGATTTGCGTCAGTGTTGATATTGCTTAATAGTTTTTCTTTTTCCGTTCAAGTCTGTAACAGGTGATGTAACCATTTTGAAATTACATCGACTGTACCTGCAAAGTTGAGACTAGCATTATTTCTTAAGCTTTCCTACTTTTTGCCTATTTTTTTTATATAAAAAATTGCAACCAACGGATTATGAATAATATTCAGAAGCTTTCGTCAGTGCGATTAAATCTTAATCAAACATAAAGAAAATTTTACATTGTTTGCCAGGGTCGTATGTCAGTTCCCAAAGTGCTTCATGTTTATTCGAATTTGAGTTGAATTCCTTCTTAGAAAGCAGCTGCTAATAAAGGACCTCATGCTTACTAGTAACGAGAATGAAAGCTATTGACCCCTGTGAAAAATCACTTAATTTGTAAAAAGCAAAACAGGACTGAAGATAACGAAACTTAACGAAACTTGCAAAGAACCCCAACAGAGAGAATACAAAGTACCAACGTAAGAGGCAAAGATAATATGCACAAACTCAAAATGACAAACGTAATTAAGTAGAAAAAAGAGTGTCTGAAATAAATAATCAAAGAATTGCGATTCAATTGAACATAAGAACCGACGTCAGTCGTACCTAAAATGGAAGTTGATTAAGTGACTATAAATAGAAATCAAGGTCACAGAACCATAATCAACACTAGATATTGATATGGGAGATATTGGAAACATATGAACTTTCTGGTCATCACTGTAATTCTACTCATAGCCACCATTCCATTATACATGACTTTACCTTTCCATTTTAACATGAGAGCAATATTTCGTTCTAACATTGATATCAATAGAAATACACTGAAGCCCTTTTAGCAAATATTGAAAGCGAGAGAAAGCACAGCCTATAACCTACGTGATTAATTCTGCTTCATAGGACTAGATATTAAGTTGGTTTCTGGTAAGCTGATAAATATTGCTTTGACTGGAATAACACACTCTTGCTGCACCTAGGAAATTCTTCATTAATATCTAGAGATTAGTGTAAAATTGGTGTCTCTCAGGTGAGTCTTACAATATTTCGTGTTTAATTACAAGAAAAGGATAGAATTATATAGATATATATATATAACTGGAGTGAAAAAATCAAATCCTACACAATTCGTGTAAAGATTACTAATTTTGGCAACCTTGAATAAAACTGTTTGTAGCTGAGGTGTCAATATATGGCGACCGATTCACGGCAACGGTGCACTGCTACATAGAGATGCACACGCTATGAAGAGATAAATGTTGAATATCACTAGAAGAGACAAGATCAAGAATAGGATTATTAGCAATATGACAATAGTGGTGGACGTCATTGAATGTAAAGTGCTTAAGATACGAGAGTGACAGAACCCTTAAGGGAAGAGTAATAGAACAACTCCCTAAGATGAACAATATTAGTTTGGCTAAAAGAACTGAAAAGTGAGCATCCAGGGACGCAAAAAAACGCAAGAGAAAACTAAACGTAGGCGGAGGGAAGAGACGGAGGAGACACAAGGGAAAAATTAGATACAAGTGGTCCGGGATTGCCAAGCGTAGAGGAAATTATGCAGGTCATCTGTCAGCAGTGGTATGACAAGCTAAGACGATGATTGTTATGATAATGATGATGACGATGATAATGATAATGGTAAGATAATGATGGTGATGATGATGATGATGATAATGATAATGATTATAATAATAATGATGATGATAAGTGGCGGCTCGTGGAGAAAAATTTAGGTGGAACTAATGACGTCATAATTAAAATTTAAAGTCCAAAATCTTGTTTATCAAGGTCGCTTTTTATGCAGAAAGTCAAAACGAGTCAAAAATCTCTGCTTTTGGCCATTTTTCCAATGAATTTTAGTTAGGGCTGAACTCAAGATTTTGGGTACTAGGGCACGCACCTTAGAAAACAAGCAATTTGTTGTTCTCTTCAGAAAAAAATTGAACGGCTTTAAATCTCTATTTATAAAAACTTTCACACGGGTAGCATGTTACTATAAGCGGAAAGAAGATCTTTGAAGAGAAGACTGGTAAGCTGTGATTTTCTTGTTTGACGTGGATTAATTGTACAATTTATTTGTGTACTTTCCTTTGGTAAGAGAAGTAACCAAAAATATATCGTGCTTAATTTTTTTTAGGTTTCGAAACTTGTAGATGTTTTCTTTTTAATGAAAATTTAGGAATTATGGGACCGTTCAAAAAGTACGTACGCTTGGAGGGAGAGGGAGGGGGGCAAGCACAAAAGCGCACATCCATTGTTTCAGTGATGTCATTCTATTGTTTAAAAGCGAATAAAATGTTTAAAATTCCAGATTTTGAGCGTACGTATATTTTGAATGGCCCCTATATACACTTTGAATGTCATTGTCAACTTTGTTACCCTTGGGTTACTCTTCATCAATCTTTGCAGCTATCTTCATTCAACATCTTCAAAACTGCACGAATAGCCGATAAAAAAGAGATGGAAACCTTTCCTCTGCAGGCAAAATGAATTTGACTTCGTATTGGGACTTTTCGGTTTATCTATGGAACCCAAGTGGATGCTGATTGGTAAAAACCCATATAACCAATCAGGCTTTTCAAATGCTAATTGGTTCGTTCAAAAATCTTTTATTTTGTTCTTCCCATTTCAATTCATTCTGACGATTTCTGCTCTAAGGAATGTCAGACAATAAGAGCTTTTACCTACAAAGATGATATCGCCGTTTTGTGCATTGTTGATGTTCTGGACCATTAACAAAAGGCATGTAATCAAAATTAAATGAATAAAAGTTCTTTTGACCAGAATATTTGGTAATCGATCCTTCCTGTCGCTGCTTATTGCAGTGGTGACGTTTTAAAGATTTCTGATTCGACATTAATGTAGATTTAGAGATATGGAAGGGAGGCATTGCGAATAAGGACATAGTGTTGGGAAGGTCAAATGCTCACTACTGAAGACAGTGATGTCAAAAGGCGTTAGTGCCGTCCTGGTATGTTAATCTGGATGGTTTTGAAGGTCCAAATGCCGTTGTATCTAAAAGTAACAAACCCACTCATGCAAAAAAGGATGTAAAATTTAGAAAGGTCAAGAAACGTTGTGAGGGTGAATTTTCAGAAAGAGTGGAGTAGAAAGAGTTGCAATTTCTGAATGACAGAGAGCTAACGTACATTAAGCTTATGCTCACCTATACCTTTGATAGCAAACATTTATGAAGTGGTGAAAAATGCTAACTCTCCTGTGTTCAGAAACAATAGGTTATAAAGTTTCAGGTAATGAAGCTCTTAAGGCGGATGTCTGCAGCCGGGTTTGCAGTTCTGGAAACGGATTCTGCTCTGACAAAAGTACTCATCAGTAAATATGTCAGTTAAACACTAATGCTTTGGCTCACGATGCAAAAATCCATAATCACCATCTGGCTAATAATAGTAGTCAAAGTGTGAAATGATGCCTCTGTTATGCAATGTTTGTAATCATGTTCTTTCCTGAGTCTTAACTTTAATGTCTAGGCTCCAGAGTTAATAGTACACCACAGGGAGACACCATCTATCTTATACAGTACTTCAACTGCGATAGGTTTTTGTATCAATCTTTGGTTTAGAGGTAGGCTGTACAGTAACTGTCCTACATTACCAAGTACCAAACATTACATGTTTTCAGCAATAGATAACTTTTGTAGACTCATCCAGTTGTCAAAGAACCAAAGCTTTCAGTGCATCAGAATCAGAGATTTTGTCAATAATGTAATCGCATAAGTGTGCCATTAATGCATGGAATAATATTCCATGCATTGGTGGCACACTTATAGAGTATTCGTCTGCATTTGCTTGGCATTTGTGCAGCACTCATGCAGAATTTGTCTACTTAATAACTTCCCTGCTTTGCCCTAGATCTCGTTCTACCATTGTGTAGAGTTTTTTCTTATTCCGCTGTTGAGCAGGGCTAGAACGTTTTAGGTGAACGTTTGTAACTTTCATAGCTACTTAGTCATTTAGCTCTTGACTTTTTTGGCCATTTAGCTCTTGACTCTTGCGCCACCAGTCTCGTACCTCTAAACGATGGTAGTATGAACTGCACAAGGTTACTCTTGTCCGTACTCCAGCCACGTCCTACTAATGTTCAGTGCCTATGCATTCTAAGAGCTCCTGTATCTGTAACGATACCCCTTAGTCATAGCTATCATTGGCCGTACTGTTTCCCACAACAGCTTAGTTTTAATGACCAATGTATGTATTATTTGATGATCAAAGGTTTCGTTTTTCATACTTTTAGGTATTGCATGGCCATATGGCGGGTACATCTCAGTGCCACAGTCTCTGGAATATCCTCTTCAATGTTTCCCAGGACCAGCTTTTGCCGATTATAAGGGCATGCATGGATCAGTTGGATCAACTACCGTGATAATGACTGCCCGTATAGAAAAAACGCGAGAGTCATTTATGAGAGTGCTTGAAGAATACGGGATCGGTTTTAGTGAATGTTACATGAAACCTGATGTAAGCAGTGGGCGCGCCTGTAAAACTGTTCCAAAGTATAAGAGAAACACTCTGAAAGGTGTCTTAAATTCTTCGCCGAGCGTTACAAACGTCCGAATATGGGAAGACAGAGAAGAGAACTTGCATGCGATGCAGGTCCTGGTTGCAGAATACAAACATATAAGTTTTGACTTAATCAAGGTTCCAGACAAATGGAGTGCAAAGGATGTAGCCTCGCCAATGTCCTGTTTGGAGGCACAAGTTATGAATTTGTTGCAAGTGTATGGTGTTTCTCTAAGCCCAGAATACAAAGTAAAGGTTAGCAAGGTGTTACGTTTTGTAGGTGCAGCATGGGCGGCAGTATTGAATGTCAGCGAGGAAGTGGCACTGCCCTGTCTTCTTCCATTTGGGTCGGTTCCGTTGAATCGTAAAGCAGATCTTGATTTGTGTCTGGTAGCGCCTAGGCAGTTTTCAGTAAAAGAGTGCTTCGAAAAGCTGAAGTCCGAGTTAGAAAAGAGGGGAATCAGTTATATCCATGTAGCTTTCAAGATTAGATGCCCTCGAATGAAGTGTCAAGTGCAGTTCAACAAAGGTCCTCCGCTAGATGTTGACATCATTATTGCGTGCTGCCTTACAAGTATGGATGATGTAAATGTGGACAGAGACTTGCACAACTGGCATCGTGATGCGGATAAGAAAGAAAAGGTTGCCTTGGAAGGGCCTTTGTTTTTAAGATCCATTTTAGATCGCTTCAAAAACGCAAAAGAACGAGAATTCCTTGGAAGAGTAATCGACTTTGTCGTGATGTTTCTGAAGGCGAGTCATATGAAAGGAAATGCTTTCCATTGCATCAGAACGTACCATGTGGTCAAGGCTTTGGTAAACATGGTTGAAGGGAGTGATTATGCTGTTGAGACACTGGACGATTTCATTGTTGATTCTTTACGATATTTCTCGGAATTGACATTGAACGATTGGAGCCAGCTGTGTAAGGATTTCGTACCGGCGGAATACTTTCCTTACTTAACAGAGGCGTTTCAAAATGGTTTAGAGAATTTGAAGCGAAGCAACGATGTCTGGACGCTTATGGAACGGTCCGAGTTTCCTCCTAAGGGGACCTTCTGTGTTACAATTACAGTGAAATCTGATGACCCTGTACTAAATTGGAAGTGCAGCAATTTACTAGAGGCACGCATTGGTACATTCATTCGCAAAATTATTAATCAAGGGGTAGAGGTTTTTCCAGGCCCATCTGATTACAGCAATACAGTTTCGTTTGCCGTTAACAAGAAAGAAAGAAGTGAGGACGTAGTGAGAGAAATAATTGGAGAATTCAGGAAAGACTTTCAGAATGTTAACGAGAGTGACAAGGTCTCTGTGACTGTAAAGATAACGTAGACCTTGGTTGATATGATACGACAGGCACATTTTGCCACCGGGACCTTTTTAGCTCTTAATTAAGAAACGCACATTTGTAATGTATAGTTTAGTAAATAGAAACCTTTGATAAGATTGACAAGATTTAAGAGGAAGATTAGTTGCCTTAAACATATATGGAAAGTAGAATATGCATTGACTGTATCAGGCCAGCAGATATCGTGCATGCGCAACAACTATTAAATGTGTTACTATTAAATGTGTTACTATGAGTCTCATGCAAGAAACATGTAACTTTCAACCTGTCCTGTCAGCAGAAAGCTTTTACACAACAAGTAGGCGCTCGTGGAGATTCAATCCATGTTAATTTCTACTTTGCTAATATCACGATGTGTAACAATTAAGACCACAGCCCCATTTCTTTGAAGTTTTGAGCAAATATCTACTGCTTCGGGATACGTAATCCAGGACAAATTCACAAATAGTTACTTTACCTTACATAGTTGTTATTAATGCTCAACACTCTCACATATTGCTTTCACAGACAGGAATCATTAAAGAGTTTGAACTGGAGGCTGCTTTCCAAGTTGAAAACTAAAAGATCACAGACTATTCTTCAAGCAATCTGGAGGTGTAATAGTTCCACGATTGCAAGTTTTTGTTCTCAACGCTTAATAAAGTCCTTAAGTATGACGTCACAGTTTCATGATTATCAGAAGTTTAATAGTATTTTGCCATCTTTGTAGTAATCCAGTTGATATATATAACCTGTCCATTTCAAACTTTATATCTTGCCAATCAAAACCTTGTTATTTGAACCCAGTTCATAATTTTATGAACTGACCAAATTTAACAGTGATCCCGTAAGAACTTTTGCAAATTCAAAGGCCGTTTCTCACAAGTGACATGAGATTAGAACGCGATACTTTGTATATGGCGCACGACGGGTACGGGTACGGGTACGAGTACAAGATTCTACTGCGCACACCTTCTGCACACATTGTAGGAATCATCTTTGAAACTCGTTCTTAGCAAGGTCTATAGAAACACTGTTTTTATAGACCTTGGTTCTCAGCAAATCGTCCAGGACGAGTTTTCATGAAAATCTCGTCCTCTCCAAGACGAGTTTTCATATTAGTTTTGGCGCTCCAAAATCGATAGGGAATGTCTATACAGGAATTGTATGCTCAATGACAAGTACATTTGCTGTGATTGGAGCAACTTTGGAAATCTTTAGAGACAAAAGTGGATAAGTTTTATCGATATCAAGGCCAGTGTAGACTTCAGTCGAAATATGCCGCTGTGAGCTCAGGTAAACAACAGCGATGGCAGCAGTTTACGAGAGCACTCAAGTTCTTTGAGACATCTTGGAAATAGATAGGAACAATTGATCTAAAAACACTGATTTTCTTTGTCTACATAGAATGGTCAGGAAATCGAGGTAAAAGTACAATACTTTTATCTTTCTAGTTATTGACGACCCGATGACCCCCTTGGCCGATCATATTACTCTGTGAACCGATGGAAAAACGGTTGGTCTACTTTAGATTTCCCCGATTTGCCGAACTAGCTATTTATTACTGCGACGAAAGATGTCTGTTGATTTCGACGATGTAATTACAATTACAACCAGGGACGGAGGAACAGGGGGGCAGAGGGGGCCATGTTCCCCTAAAGATTTGCCAAATCTCAATTTTTCCCTGACCACGTTTCTTCTTTATCAAAATTGAAATTGATTGCGACACACATTATTTCACATTCACTGCAAGATATGTATATCAACACGAAACACCCCTTTCCACACAATTACCAAAGGAACCTTAGTGGAATGTAAAAAAATAAGTTTGAATCCAGCCTACGTGCCCCCCCAATCCGCCGTGCCCCCCTGCTGTATCTGCGAGAAGATCAATCACTAAGAACACAGATCTTTTTTTATAATAAGGTGACAAGCACACCGACAAACTATAGGGAGAACGCCAAGAAGGAAACTACAATTGTGACAACGTTTCGTCTTTTTATAACAGTATATGCAAAATGATTATAAGAAAATCACATCTTTAGATGAATTTTGTACCAACAGTGAATTAAGAGTTTTATTTTTGATGTTTAGAGGATACTTTTCAGTCATAATGTTCAAAACAAATTAAAGTCTGTGTATTATAAGTAAGAAACCATTTCGCTAGTTTCAAATCTCATACTTTTTGGAAAATAATTTTCTTAAAATCTAAAATATCTTGCCTAAATATAACGTATACGTGCAGGAATACTCTAGAGATACTAAAAGGCCTTTAAAAATCCAAATGTAATTTTGAAAATTGTTTTAAGGCCTTTTTACAAAATTTGTGAAATTTCTGAATAATGCGCAACATTTCATAGCCATAGATGACGTCATTAAAACGAAATTAAAAGATTTTTTTCCGAAATTTGTTGGAAAAGAGCTAAACTATAAATGTGCCAGTGATCTTTGTATTAGCATAAGAAGATATAAAGTTATGGTGTGTGAAAGTGTCACGGGCCTACTAGCCCCCCCCACACACACACATGTATGAGAAGAACCAAAAATAGCCAATGTAAGGTAGGGTTAAATGAAATAAGCATCTCAAGACTAGTTTTCTAGTGGTTACACATTGATTCTCTTCACAGCAGAAATGCCTATTCTATTCTTTTTGGGCATCCTCGCCAGTCAAAGTTTGCCGCTCTCACCTTCCGCTCTATCACATTTCTGCTGTCTGTTTGTTGAACGGCTGTACTAAAGTTCATTTCCTTCCACTTCTTTATGGCATAACCTAATTTCAGACGCGGCCTGCCTCTCTTGCGTTTGCATGATAAATCCCTGACATTCCTTCACTACATCATCTCGTCTGCATGCGTGTCCGAAGAACACCAATTTTCGTCACTTCACCCACTATAGCATTCGCAGTTTCGTGCTCAACTCCAGACCTCTTGTATTGGTTTGCCGTTCCTGCCCGCGTTACACCCACATTTCTGTAGCTCAAATAGATTTGATGTTTGCTGCTTTCAGAGTCCACGCTTCTGCAAACGTATGTCATCACAGGCCAGACAAGTGCTCTTGCAACCTTTAGCTTTATATCTTTCGGCATACATCTGGTTTTCCAGATATTTAAGAGCTCAAGAGTTCTCTTCTTTGCCATTCCAATCTTCGCTGCGATATCCTTAGTGCCATCGCCCTTCTCTGTCTTGAACTAGCCCAAGTACTTAAAGTTGTTGACTTGCTTCATTCTTTCTCAAGCAAAGCTGACATTTACTTCCAAGCTGTTCACTGCCATCCATTCGGTCTTGTTCCGTTCAGCTTCAGACATCTCCGACGGCTTGCATTGTCTAAGGCCTCGGAAGGATTAGTTGAATCATCGACGCAAGTATTGTGTCATCAGCGTACATTAGGTTGGAAATCCATAGGTTGAATAGGACTTTGAGATTAAAAATATTACTAATGTATAACGTCAAAATATCCAACTTATTTCGGGAATATGTACATCTGAATTTTAAGGTGATGTCGTCACAAAACTTTTGTTGAGAAATCCCAATTATAACTACATAAAAGTGTTTACCCTGCCCCCAATTTCCCTAATATAAAACATGGCGTTAAAATCATATATTACCTTTGCGAAAGAAATGTTTGAATTTGTAGAAGTTTTTGATAAAATTATGAACTGGGCTTAAATAGCAAAGTTTGGGTGGGCATGATTCCGCGTATCCCTACTATTGCTGAATATTTCGTTTTTACTTTTGGAAAGACATCAAAATAAAAATGCAACTAATGTGAAATATCGTTTTATTTTACTTTTAATATTCATTTAATTAAAACGCCACATTTTATATAATCTATCAACTAGACTCCAAAGAAATGATAATTAAATGAGTTTCGTTACTGTGTACACGTACAACCAGCCCTTAGCAATGGTTATAAATTTGAAGGGCTATTCTGAATTCTTTTTGTGTCCAATCAGATTTAGAAGCATGTACTTCAGACATACTGTAATTAAAAATAGCTACGTCACTGCCGTAATAGCTAGCTAGTGTCCAGATCCTTATGGTCTTACAAATGTGATTAAACTGAGTCATCATCTTCCCTTTTGAACGTTTTAAACTTAAGTTAAAGAGACAGACGTACCTCGTATTCAGATACGTAGTGAACATCTAGTTGTCTTCACTTATCGTGATACCAAGTGCGGCTAACCTTGTGCGCTCGGACATAAAAATTCTGGAGGGAATATATTTGGTTTAGAGTTGCTGATTTTGCAACATAATAAGGAAGCCTATTGATGTTTGAACCTGATAAGTTAATTTTGGAGGACGATAGTACATTTTAGAAGACCTGCCTTGAGTGTATAAGTAAGGCTGTTTCTTCTGTTGTATGTGTTCCTTGTTTTTTTATTCATTGAGAGACGTTATTGCAGAGCGTTTAGAATAGCTGAGTTGTAATCAAATCACGAGTTCTAATACTGGTGCTATGTTCTCAAGGCAAGTATGTCATATTTGGTGATTTATCATTATGACGTATCAAATCTGGAAGTGGCCAATTCGTACTGTACGGACATGGCTCCCTATCATCATCGTCATCATCGTCATCATTGTTATATAATGATCTTCGTCATCATTTTTATCCTTCATTTCAGTTGGAGCTCGTTTAGTAAGAATACTCCAAATGGCTGACGTGTCCTCTTGAGTTCACCTTCGTGTAACTCATTCGTATCAGTTCAATTGCGTTGTTTTAATCCAGTGGCTTCAGCAGCTGGTTTATTGCTAAATATTGATACCCAGTTGGAAGCCATCGTCAATTTTACAGTTTTTAGCATATTTAATTAGAAAATATTAATAACAACAGGCCTCAGCTTTAGAATTGATGTTACAAAGTGTACTTGAATGTCTTTGGCTTAGATATGGCACTATATCAACTCATCTACCATATACATACAATTATAATACATAGAGTTTAAATAATTTTCTACGTTTGATTGAACATATGCTGTTGTATGTAACTATCTTACTACTTTACTTGCAACGTGGCAGTCATATAACCTGCCAGACGTTCATTATATTATCGAGAAGAGAGGATTTGAAATGACAGTTTTGAAAAGAGCATTGCGTTAAGTTGGATTTCGATGTCCACTGGTTGAAGATTGGGAGCTAATGTGGCGACTAGAGAAATAGAATATGTTAACATTGGAGGTCACCTAGCTCACTTGGTAGAGCGCACGCTGCGAAAGCGTGGGTTACACTCAAGTTAGTGACTTATTTTCTATTTCTCTAGTGTTTTCTTTAAACCTCATATTAGAAAATATCGGAGCTTTTACCCGATGTAGACTATAGTAATATTATATCATAAATATACCCAGCGAAGAAAACCCAGACAAAAAAAGTGAAAACCATCTTCAAAGTCATTGCACATCAGAATTTAAAGTTTTAATAGGGGAGTAGAGATTGAACGTCATAAGGTATAACAGTTTTATCCATTCCCAAATAAAATCAATTTTAAAGAGATGTGTATAAACGACAACAACAACTACGAGATTAAAATTAATAAAAACAGACAATCTGCAGAAACGGCGATTGCCGAAAAGGCCACAGCAACAAACAAGGACAGAAAGAATAAGAAGATTTGAAGAAAAAGAGAAGGAAGCAATGATTAACAGAGGAAGAAAAAAACGCCAGCAGTCAAAAAGCACGCTTTTAGTTCAACAAATGTAGCTAATGGGTTTGAAAGTTTTGCCCTCTACTAAACTGAATGATACCTCGTACCATTTACAAGTC
>JAAAKM020006971.1:149022849-149051244 GCA_010016025.2 Alatinidae sp. Z8VKAUB7J3 | reverse complement strand
TTTGAAGGTCTTACAAATCTGTTCTCCTTCTGTTATTTCGTGGCAGTGGAGAAGATGCGCCCTGATTAAGTATTACTCCTCCTCCAGTTCCCAACACTGCAGAGTTATGCAGGGAAACCCGACCTTGCAATGCTCTGTTAATCCTTGTCAAGTCAGGCTGTCTTTATGCTGTATTACATTACGTTATGTTATGTCTGATCACATCATGTCATATAAAGTCATATAATGTCGTGCCTATCGCAGGTCAATGTTTGACTATGTTATATCTATGTTTCTTCCTTAGCATGTTACAGGGACGTGCCGTAGTTAAGGCAGCTACGCATGCAACAAGGAAAATACACTAACACACACAGGCAAAGCTTGCATAAGTTATTTTGGATGGAAAAAAATAAAAAGAGTTGAGGCCCCACCTAACTTGGCACCGCCTTCCTTCCACTAATAACATATTTTGCGGTGCTCTTCTTTTGTCGCAAGAACATATTTTGTTTTCTTGCATTGCTTCACATTCTACGCACATTCTATTCAACGAAAATAAACTTTCAAAAATTTATGGCAAGACTACAGCCATTTTATCCAGCCCCATCCGCCGCCCCTGGATTGTGGTCTCTTGCAACAGAAGACCATAAACATAATAACACACTATAAGATTTACCCCTAGCAAATGTTTTGTCCCCCAACTCCCATTTCTCACCCTTAACATTTTTAAGAACTACTCAAGTTTATTAGGTAGTTAACACAAGTAAATGGTCGTCAACATTCATTCTACTTTGAGAAATTAAAAGCTGCAAAGATTTTTACCAAAACGCTTTGTTGACCGTTGACACTAGCTCACGAAAACCCCTCTATCTAGCAAACTGGCAGCATCTGAAAACCAAACTTTCCTTAGTATTTATTGCTACAGGATTGTACTCAAACTATGTGTTCCCTATTGTTCTGCGATTAGAAGTATATTCCCGTAAATCACGTGCCTATTCAATCTTGAGGTCGGTAATCCGCTTCGTCAAGGTCGCTTAGGTTTGCATGCAAAGGGGAAAGTACATTAAAGGCCCTTCATTTGATCAGAGATTGCAAAAGGGTTTGGTTTTACAGGATCCAATTAATGAACGTCGATGAGGGCCTGTGCTTTTCTTGCGTGCATTCTTTGTTTAAGCTCAGTTTCTTGTTTCGAGGTGTTTGTGACCAGCTGTGGCGGGTTGTCTTTTACTGGGGAATGTTGGACGGCAAGGGTTGGGTAAAGTCCTGGGTACATAAACGTAAGACATTTGAACCTAAAACTAAAATAGATCTTGCCAGAGTTTGGTTTGATAAATACGAAGCCGGGAGACACATCCCCGGTATTACTGTGGTGGTCTTTTTCTGCTAATTATTGTATTAAATAAGAAGAAATAAAAGAAAGATTTGGGCTTAGCTTAGGTCTATATTCAATTTTAATGAAAATTTAAACGCATGCACTGCATGCGTTCCATTCACTGACGGCAAATCACTGGTATGTTATGATATGATATAATATGTACGGTTATGTCAAGTTGTGCCATAAAAATGTTGTGTTTATATACGATAACATGCAACTTCCTATTTTTTGTGTCATGCAAGATCGTATTGTGCCTGTCTTAGGTGCACACTATACTAGGATAAATCCATGTTTTGTTGATACAATATTATGTTATGCCTTGTTATGCCATGCTATGTTGTTGTTATATTTACGCCACTTGATGGTAAATCACAATATTATTGATATGCATGTTTATATTGAGTTTATTTCATCTTTCTTTTGTTGTTGTAATTTTTTTGCAGCTACCCACCTTGCAGACCACTTTCGCAGTAGAAGGAAGTGAACTAACGGACGCCATCATATTCATTTCAGCTTGTTTCCTTGCTTCTATAGAGGAGAAATGAACACATTTTTATTGAATGTTAGAATCAAAGAACCGTCAATTCTTCTCGCTAAAAGGAAATCATACAGGTTTTAAAATTTTCATTAACAAGGCGTCGTTCTGTCGTCTCGGGTGGAAACATCAAGAATGAGTTTATAATGCAGACAGCATTTCATTTTATTGAAAGATTGTTCTAAAACTAACCCTGAAGCAAGCTTGTGGGGTTACTGTCAGTTAAATGTAGCCCTTGAAAAGCTTTTATGTAAAACAAAACAGTGTCAAAAACAAAATGAGATTTAGTATTTCCATTTTGACAGTAATTTGCCAATGCTGTCTTCGCTCTGTTGTTGAAAATGACTTTCCACATAATTCGCAGTTGCCAGTCTCTTCAAATGCGATTGCAAAGTACAGACGTGGGACTGTACTACATGCATGTACATAAGAACCTCTCGATGGAAATCAGTAGTCTAATCTACATTAAAACAAAAGTGCCAACGCTGCTACAGATGCCAGCTATCATACCTTTTCATACAAAGTCAGTCTCTTGACTGTTTAACAAAATCGATATATTGCATATCTCCATTAGTGACTCAGAGATTCGTTAGTCTTATTATTAGTTTGTTACAAGACCAACGGTAAGTTTGTTGCTTTTTTCTATATATTTCAATAAAAGAGTTAAACATCTGAACCATCCTATTCACAATGTTCATTAAAAACAAACAATGCTAAGAAAGCAGACGCTGGGTTGCAATCCCATTCACGCTGTTCATTTTCTTTTGATTTCTTGTTTCGACCATGATAAACAAGGCGGATTGTACAGACGTACAGATTCAAGCAGTAGGGTGCCTAACGTCTTTCTGCTGGGTAATTTTATCGAGTCACCAACTCCAGGTGGAAGCCGAAGATCCATCTTAATAAGAAGAAAAAATCGCCTTTTGCAAGATTGCCGGATATCCATCATACTCTTTCCGCTGCCGTCGAAGAACCCGCAACATAATAGTTTTTAGGAGCTACCATCTCGTGGGTTGCTAGCTACCCATAAAAACCATTTACCCATGGCTGGGACCCTTACAGATTCTACTATGACGGGTCAGCACAGACCTGGGAGTAGTGGTGACTAAGGGGTAACTCCATTATATCATACAGCCCCAAAACTCCAGAACTCCAGAACTAGAGCCTCACCAACGTTAATCTAAACTCTGTCAATTGGCAACAAGATTTGAATGCCAGCATAATCACTTGAAGGCCTTCATGAGAATCCCAAAATGTGCATAAAATGCTCCTTGCTCCAATTAAGCTCTCATGTATGTGGGGACCGTAGTAGCTGCTGCTAGTAAGAGAATTGCAGGGCTTACAAAGTTATGAACCATTACAGTCTTGGAAAATTTATGCAAAAGAAACCACAAACGACTTAATACCCGCTAAAGCGATTGACGTAAAGTAAACAGGGACGTATTATAAAAGTAGACCTTGCCTTATTAAGATATATAGATTTGTTTGATAATGAAGGTTTGGTTTGTTCAAGATGTTTTGCCATGGCCCGTGTCTGGCCGAATATACTGGCAAGTTTGAAGTCATTCAATGGTATCTATATGGTTTTTGCACCACACGTTCTGTTCACTTTCCTTCAAGAGTTGAGTATATTTTAGTAATCTAGTGTTTTCACAATAAACTATTATCATTGCTAGAATGTTTGCAAATTACCATGCTAATAGTAAGTCTGGAAAAATCCTTCACTTCACTTGGCAGAACCACAAGCAATGTTTCGGACAGACTGGTTTATTTTCTTAACATCCTCTGACAGTAACAGTTACATGGACAAGAGAGGCGAAGGACAGACATAGACGGAGGAGTCTCTGAGGCTATCTGCCAGCAGTGGCACGAGCAACGGCTGATGATGATGATGACAGGATTGACACCTAGAGTAGCCATTTAAGTCAATTAATGTCATCCTTGTCAGAGTGGAAAACACCAATGTGATATAACACTGCTCTTTTATAGCTAGAAATTGCAAATTCTGTTTGTTAGCGTAACGGGTGTGTGCGGGGGGCAACTATGAGCAGTCAATGGATAGCAGGAACTGTATCCTAACTCTCACGCATGTCCCAAACTTCTCAAAAGTATGCCAATAGCGAGTACATCATAGTAAAATTAGCCTTACCTACAATGACCACAACTTTGTCCTTAAACCTCCAAAAGTCTTTATAATTCTTTGAATGCATTTGTATTCCTTTAAATGTATCCATGCCATCAAATGTTGGCCAAGATGGCTTCCAGTGGTGTCCTATGCACACCATCACCGCATCAAATTCTTCTGTTGTTTGGGCTGTTATCTCTTTGCCAAAATTGGCATATGTCACTTTATATTTCGTGTCAGAATCATCACTGGTTCTGTAAACATTGACAACCTTTGTATTGAATTTTATGTATTTCTTGGCATTAAAATGTTCACCATACATAGTTAAATATTCAAGCACTTTTGTATTGTGCATATACACAGGAAAGTCTTTAGGGGGTGGGAAATCACTGCAAGACGTCATCTCTTTGCTGGTATTCATGACAGTGGATCTACAGACTGAACCTTGATCTTCCTTTTCTGTGAAGTACCTAAGACGAAACGAAAAGTGAAAGCACTATTTTTCAGCTAGAATGTTGTGATTCAAGTAAACTTAATATTTGTATCTTTTCAATTTCTTAGATGTCTTTGAAGAACATTAGTTCCTCTATAACATGTGATTTCTAACCTATGAAGTTCTCTGCCTACTCTTTGAATATTGCTACATTCAGATGTAAATCTGCAAGATCAGGAAGAAGGAAACGACACCCATCCCCAGCAACATTAAAGTCTAATGTTTGAAAGACGCCCCTGGCAATAGTAAACTCAGCACCTTGATATAGAGCTAAAGTAGGCAAAAATGGGAAAAGCGTACCTAAGATATCACAATAAAAATACATTTAGAAGTAGAGGAGACGATCGGTTATTGCAATCGGAGGCAGTTTTAACAGGTTTTTTTTTCTACCTTCTACTATCATAGTCTCAGCACAGGAGGATACAGCTATTTCTCTACTAACGATATTGCTGGCACTAATTTCACTGATCCAGGAAGGACTAAGGCCAAAGTGAACCTGACACCTTTGCTTTAAATGAAAGTCCGGTTACTCGATACGGAATGTACGTCCAGCTCCACTAACCACGGTACCATGAATAAAATACTAGAAAGAAGACACTTATCAATATAAAATCTATTATTTCCTTTACATTGGAGAGGAGGATTTGTTAGAACAATTAGCGCTCTTTGGTAACCCGATTGGGACAGTATGGTTTTACTAAGTTAATTAAAGGGGCTCCAACCTTAGAGAATGTTGTGGTAAAAAGACGTTCTCATATGTGTGAAGCAAGGGATACGTATTGTAAACAAACAACTAACTAGATATTCTGTAATCTTTAAATGGCAGCAGTGAATGCCAAAATGTTGAAAACAAAACCAATAAAGTTACACTTTATACACTGGTGATCATTGGTATTGAAACTCTTGGGCGAAAGAAACCATTAAACAATTGTAGCTAGTTGCTATAAAACTAATCAAGTTGCAGCAAGATATCGTTTTTAAAACATTCTGCCCAAACAGCTAACTTCAACTTAACTTAGAATTATGTTGATTTCATAAGCTGGCAGGTCAGACCACTAAAGCCAAGAGAGGAATTATCGTAGCCAAACACACTTTTAACAGAAAAAGACAATTTTGAGAAACACCCAAATAAATATGCCGACAAGATTGAGAACTCGTAAATGATTTTTGAGTGGTTAGTATTTATGCAAATATTTACATTAAATGAGGTTTTAAGAGCATAGCCATTCCTTGATAATGAAAGAGAACTTAATGATGCTCTTGTGTTCTTGAAAATTTTGCCTAAAACCATTTTGTAGCATCTTCGGACAATATTTGCATTTGGTGCTGCACTTCTTCAGCCGATAGCTTTGCACATTGCAAACTTATAGGGAAAATGCTATCTTTCATATCTATAACGTGATCGTGAAACTCATACTATGATGAAGCAGTGAACAAAAATTCATATTATGCAACAAAGAAAGTAATATATCTTAGTCATATCATAGTCCAATAAATCTCAACTCTAAATCTTACCATAGTCCACCAATATGGTCACTTGCTTCAAAACATGTCACATCAAGTCCCTCATCCAAACAACACTTGATGGATGTGAGGCCACTAACTCCAGCTCCAATTACTGCCACCCTAACCATTTTGAATTGTGATGTAACTGTTAAATATATAGCCTGTGTCTGTCAATAATTTGCTGTCTTTCTAGGGACTTGCCTAAAATTCAAAAGGGAGGAACTTGCAATTCACTTCTATGGCTCTAAACACAGTTTATCTCAGTAGATATGTCTTACAAGGACTAAAAACGTTTTGAACTCCAGAGCATTTCCCCTATATACTTGGCTATCTGACATTACATACTTTTATTCTGGTAATTATCGGTAATGTCTATTATGAACATTTCATACATAAGCGAAATGAGGGATAATAATCTTCCTTATTTTGTTCAGTTCCGGTAAGAGTGTTTACAGCTATTATGTAAAGATGCCATTCTTTCACTAGCCTTTAAATATTTAAAAAAACTCTCAAAAAGAAAAGTTTAATTTCTCCTAAAATACACGTACCACTTACGATAATTCTTAATTCTGCAATACTTCAAAACTTTGAGCAAATCTCTTTTGGATCACCCTCCATTTTGTTAATAATGTACAGGTATAATATTTAAGTTCATGTAAAGAAAGAAATAGCATTCTTCTGTACATTCTGTAAAATATTAAGTATTAAGATAACGCTGGCGCTACTGCAGTTTTGTTCCCCTCTCTAAAACCACCGATAATGTATATAGTTTTTTCTATCGACAATGTAATAAAAATTGATTGGTGGTTTTGACGTACTTTTAATTCAAATTGCATGACTTTGAAAACTCTCTTTGTTTAGCTGGAGATTCAAACACGAGCGCGAGATTTGTCATGTTTATCTGCCAAATGCAATAGTGCTGTTCATCATGGCACGAATTGATGACAAACATTCCGGCAGGTTTCAATTTCAGATATCGTATGGCACTCAGTTAGACACTTGCTGAATTAAGCCTACGACTTTGAAGTATTTTCTCTCTGCGATTTCTTTGATGGAAAGATCTTGTCATTGCTTCCTTGTGTCTAAACAATAGCCGAGGAAGAGCTTCATACCATTCGCACGACAAGATGGTCATTGACGTAATTTAAAGTGGAAATACAATCAAAAGATTGGTTCTCGTTGCAAAATGGGCAAAGTAATGGAACCAACGGATAAGAATAGGAGGAAACGTATAATTGGCGCAAATCTTGAAACAGCTTTAACTTTTATAGAGTGTGCGGTGCACACCTAGCACACCCAGAATATATGACCTTGGATGAGTTGACCGCTTTTTCAAAGATGAAAAGAGAGACATCGGAAGCATCAGAAGCTTCAATCTTTTGTAAACGTCACGTACAATGACATGCTCTCCTGGCATGGCTGATACAAAGAAAGCCTAGCACAAGCCGAAAACTAACAACTTACCAAAGTCCCGTACTGCTGTAAAAATCCTCCCAAATACTAGCCTGGAAAACTTTTGGTTTTCTCCTTTGGAGCTGTCACCATAGAACTACCTTGACAGGGACTATCGGCCTAAAGACTAACATCTCAGCAAAAATTTATGTTGCAAATATGAAGTCTTTAACACTACACTATTACGTATTTCAGTTATAGATACGTGGCATTCATGCAGAAAATTATCCAGAATCGAAGCAAAGACAAGTTGGTCATTGCCATACAAGACCAAAAGTACACACTACAAAGTCTAATGAAGGCATCCCAACGAATATTGAGGATGCATTCAATCCTTATAGAATTCCTATTGATTATATTCAATAGAGACCATACCGCCGTAAAGAGAGCAATTATTTCATTGTATGCCAGTGTTCTTGTTCTATTCATTCTTTTGGTCTTCTGCTTTAATATAAAGGAAAGCTTTTCAAAAGTCAAATGTCCATACTTAGAATCACAGACAATCTACAACATGGCATTCAAAGTGCATGCGTTTTCATAGCAACTCTTTACTTGTAACTACAAACTGTTCACTAATTACAAAAGTATACCTTAATACACAAAATTAACGTTGAACATTAATTAACGTTTTTGGAATTAAAAAGCGTTAATTAAATCCACGTTAATTAGATGCTGACGTGAATTTTTGAAACGTTAATTTCAACGTAGCGCTAATTTTTGAAACGTTGATTTGTGCTAAATTTTTATACAAATATTGGCCCCTGTAAAAGTTTCCTTGGCGGCAATATGTTGAAATCTCAAAAGGAAACATTTGGTTATTTTGCAGCGTCTATAGATTTTGTTCATACATGTGAGCCTTTTTGTTTTACAAGTATACCGCGATACCAAAGCAATGTGTGACTCACTATTGACAGGATTGGAGTTATATGAAATTTGGAGGGAAATAACAACTAGGGATACATGTCGAATTGCGCGTGTTTAAACCATTTACTTTTAAATTTTTTTCTGTTTATTTAGGGTAGTTTCAATGTCGGGCCCACTGCTCATCAGGGGTCTTTGATTGAGAGACTGCTGTAAACGCCTGTGTGATTCGACCGCTAAAACAAAATAGAAAATGCACAAAGAAAAATTTGTCGCTACTATCATGCCCCTCTACAAAGGTTCTCGGTACTGCATCTCCTTCGGAACCCATTAGCTGCATCAAAATCTCAGACTTCATCTTTTGCTGTGTCTGGCAGCAAGAAAACGTTGATTATGGATCAATTATTTTACCCTTCAAAGGGCCAACAGACGCACAATGATATTTTGTAATATTGATGAACTTATTTAGATGAAATTTCGCTTTCCCCCCCTTCCCCCCCACACATATCATTCGGTGTTATTGGTGATACTAGATCATTTCACAGGTGCGACTCGTCATGGACGGATTAGTAATATTTGGACTCGCCCTTTCCTTGGAATGAAATCAAAGTGAAAGAATAACGAAATGGCGAAATGGGCAAAAATGGTTTTCGAGGTATGGGCATATATAGTACAGGCGAACAGTAACACTCACCATTGACGACATTAAGCTCTTAGCAATCTCTCAAATGTTTTCTGTTTTTCTCATGTCATGTCATGTCCAGTAGTTCTTGCAAAATTTGCACCGATCATCATCTTGTAGAATTTCGATCTTAAAACAAAAGAGGCGCCAGCAATCCGCGAGAGGCGGTCCTACTGGGCAGTTGAGCCTGCTTCATGGTTGGCTTCTTTGCCCGGTAGCCTAAATTGAGGAGAGTTGCCCTTGGACGCCCCAGCTGCCCGTTATTTATTAGTTAGCCTGTTTGGTGGTTTTTCTGTTTATTTAGGGTAGTTTCAATGTCGGACCCACTGTTATCAGGGGTCTTTTGAGAGATTGCCAGGAATTAAAATGATAGTGGGGAAACCAATAGACAACAAAATTTTGTTACTTTTGCTCTGGCGTATGTCAATAAAATTTAAACTTACGGAAATGTAGTAATGTTCTCATGCGCCTGCCTTAAATGTACCAGACGTTTGCTCTGGTCTGATCCAGTGACGGGTTTTACTTGCACGTGAACCAGGCTTTAAGGCATCATTACGCATCAAAGCTGGAAAAAACACAAGGATCTTTTATTGACGATTTCAATTCCAGAAAAGAGGTATTAGTTGAATCTAAAGACGTTCACGAATTAATGGTTATTAAAAATTTAAGGGCACATGATCTAAGACAATTACGAAAACGATGCACCCATTGTTGCTAATTCAAAAAAGACCCAAATTCGGACTCATCCAAATTATAGAGCCACCATTTATTGGAAGAGTGGTCTGTGTCACGAAGGCAAGAGAGGCAAGTTTTGAGAATGAAGATGATGTGGCTCCTTGGAAGAACGCACGGAAGAAATCATGAAGACTATGATGCCATAAGTTGATGGTATTTCGATAGTATCTGAAATACCTTGGGGTATATCTGAGGTGCCGAAAATTGTGGCACAACAAAGGAAGTAATTCAAATAAGGAAAATAAAAACTAGGAAATGACCCTTAATTTGAGAGGCATATCGGTATATATTTTTCTAAAGCAAAGAAAAATATATACCGTTATGTCTCAAATTACGTGTTGTTCTTCTCAGTTTATCCCTAAAAAGGGTCATTGTTTGGTAGAGGCCTTCTCCGCGACCAGTGGACCCGACATTGAAACTACCCTGAGTAAACAGAAAAACCACCGAACAGGCTAACTAATAAATAAAGGGCAGCTGGGGCTACGTTCCTCAATTTGGGCTCTTCGGCAGAGAAGTACCATGAGGCAGGCTCAACCGCCCAGTAGGACCGCCTCTTGCGGACCGTGGAAAGAACCTGCCATCAATGAGTCATCAATGGAAACAGATTTGCCTACTGTGCCCTGCATGCAAATCCTCTACTGATTAACCCTATTTATCACTAGTTGCCTATCTACACTCAACCTGGCTACCTGTTGCTAAAATAAACTTGCTACATACATATCTACACCAAACATAGTACCTCCTACCTAAATATATCCTACTACCCCCGCCTGCCTACCTCTACCGCTGCGGGAATCTTTTGCTCCTTACCACTGCTCATGTACTGTTTACTACTATCTATCTGCATCCAATCTGCTTTTCCTGCATACATAATTTGTTAGCTTCCCGGCGCCTGTACTATTTCTATCTTTGATGTTCTAGTTTTTCCATCCTAAGGTAGGTTGATATTTCGCCCTTGCCATCAGTGCACTATTCACAGTTCCTTACAAACGAGCCGTATTATAAACCTGAAACCATTTCAGAATCCCTCAAAACGGATAAAACATTCTGCTTCATCGTCCTGCTTTGTGGCGTTTTTAACTTAACAACCGAAACAGAGGCTTCTGACACCTCCATGAAAATAATGCTTCGAAGAACGCAATACAATAATCTAGAAAAGGGAAAGAACAAATCAAACAGACACATTAGCTTTGAAAAGAGAAGGAAAGGTGTAAAAAAATTATAAACGCTAAACTTAGACGCCAAACCTTCCTAATCGTCATAAGGCGCAAGAAATCTAAGCACAATCCTCGCCCAGCGTGGGAGAAAGATGCCTTATGTATTAGATGTTGATTTACAGTATTTGTCGAAACGGACAACATAAAATATGTAATAACAAGACTATTGACCTAAGCTAAATCGATTTGAAATAGCCTACAAACTTTTGTGCTGTCATAATCATAGTTATCACAAGCCCAATACGGCTACTGCCTATAAGAGACAGGAAAGGGAAGCTAATGACAAGTACTTCATGGAGTCCCTGACGAAATTACATACATACTGTACATACTTTAACAATTTTGCGCTACCAACAACTTAGTGCTCACCAACACGATATACTGTATTTAAAATTGATCCTTTTCATTTCTACACAAAATATGCACTGAGACAACTGATAAATTACACGCTTTTTATAAGCAACAGAAAGTTCATTTTGAGAGTCGCGGTTGTTTAATTTTTCAAGATCCTCGGGCTCATTTGGTGCTTAATCTTTTCCTAATAATTATGAAGCAAAGTCTCAAGAAGAGCTCATCAAATTATGTTTATCATCGTCGTCGTCGTCATCATCATCACCAGCAGCAGCAGCATCAGCAGCATCATCATCATCATCATCATAATCATCATCTTCGTTTAGAGTCCCTGTGTCCCTTGTTTGGGGTTCAACTGGCAATGATCCTCTTCCATTTTGCTCGGTTCCGTGCTAACTCTTCTCCTACATTCATTTCTTCCATATCCTGTTTTGCTGTTGCTTTCCATGTTTATACGTAACTATTACTATTTTAAAAAAGCGAAAAATGGTTTAAAAATCACACTTATTCATTTAAAATGTTCCGTTTGAAATCTTGTTGCTTGACAATCTGAGATTATATTGTTGCTTCTTTGTTCCTGAATTTTGCATGAAATCGCAGGCTCGCGTTGCTTATAAAAATGAGTGTAGTAATACAAAGCTATTTGTAAAAAGCTATAGTATCTATGACCGCTGCCTAAGAATCAAGTAATGCTTTCCAAACAGGCTTCGGTTTCTCCAACTTAGTGAGGAGGTTCTTTGAGCGCAGACAGTGGGATCTTCCAAAGTCACTTTACAGATGGAAAGAATTGCTGCGCATACCCAAGTTCATTATTACCATGCGCACTTACACAATATAGCAATACACTACTTGGAAGAAAAATGAGGCATTAAGAAGGCAAGATATATTCTTTTCAATCGATTTATTATTGTCTAACTAATTAATTCTAACTACAAAAAATCAAGCTATCCCCGCTTTAAGTTCATGCATTTCCGATAAATAATACTCTTCAAGTTCTGTCATCATTTCCCCAAGTAACATCACACTTGAATCCTTCGAAAATCGTCCTTGCTTGTTTACCATTTGATCTAATACTAATCCCACATAATCAAATGCCTTCCTTTTCGGTGCTCGTTTATTCACTGGTGTCTTTTTACAAGTATCGTACTGAAGTTTCGATGAAATTTGAGGAGCAATTTTGGGAGCAAGCTTAGTAGGCCTAGAAATTATTTTAGAAGTTTTCAGCCCTATAGGTACAATTTTGGGAGCAACTTTAGTAGGCCCAGTAATTATTTTGGAAGTTTTCAACTCTTTAGGCACAATTTTGGGAGCAACTTTAGTAGGCCTAGTAATTATTTTGGAAGTTTTCAACTCTTTAGTAGTAATAGTTTTGGAACTCTTCGGCTCTTCGGTAGTAATGGTTTTGGAAGCTTTTGGCTTCTTAGTAGTAATTGTCTCGCGAATTTTCACCTTCTTCTTTTGATAGTTACTAATTGTAAGTTTTGCAAATAAAATACACAAATCATTAATAGCAACATCAGATTTTTTGTAATAACGAGTAACTTTAATTGAATTAAACTTCGGACATTGTCTTATCTGAGTTGCCTGCAAGGAAGAAAACGTTGTACACTTTTTAACGACCATGTTTAACCACAAAACCTTAACTACGAAGTAATTACAGAAGCTAAAAGATCAGATGGCCGGTACTACGATCTTTGTTAAGCTAAGAAAAGACCTAAAAAATTTCTCTAGGAAATGCAAAATAAACGGGCAATGGACAACACAAACTCGTTCACCTCTTTGTTAATATCTTTCAGTCGCCACAAAACAGATATCAATGAAATCAAGTTTCCAATCCACAAGAAAGAACTCTAGCAAATGTAGACCAGCTGTTTCACTCGTTCAAGCAAAACAACAAGTTGATTGAACGACCGTTACTAATTTTTATAGTAACGTTCTTAAAGCTGTGACGTCAAATGAAGTTGGTTAGTGAAGTCGAGACACGTAACCATGGATATCTGAAAACGAGGTACCCAAAATGGTTCTGCAACATGTCGTTGGTAGCAAAGAACGATATTAGCGGCATAAAATGATATTGATTACAATAATTTATATAATTCTATGGTGGTAGTAACGTCTCTTCATGTCTATCCCATTTCATACGCGTAGGTAAAGCGTTTTAGAAAGATTTTCTACCACAATCAAGGCTATTCTTATAGAAATAGCTATTACCCGTTAATGTTATCGACAATTTTATCGGTATTCATCGGTAAGGATCTAAACCAGTGCTTCCCCAAGTTTTAACATCATCACACTATTGTCTGCTGAGACACACGTAAAGCGCCCCCACCAGATATCGAGATGAGACAATACTAGGGCTTGTGCCGGGTATCAGCGAGTTGCAAATTCAAGGCAGTGAACATTTTGCCACTACAAACGAGCTTGACATTTACAAACAAACTTTAAATGTAGGACAAGAAATTTACAACTAATCTATGATATAATTCCGATTTCCGTGCGTGATAGTAGTCTCTGTATGGTAAATTTGGGACATCTATAAATACTTTAACGGCTCAAAACCAGGAGTCCCAGAAAGAATTAACTCCTGACGCAAATTGTCCGAGAGTTGCCGTCCACTATAGCAACAATCACCTCGTCCAGATGCAAGAAAGTCATAAATGACGTTACTTTTCTTGGGACATAGATCGTTCGTCTCAAAGATTTCTGCATCTATAAAAGGCATCGCAAATCTATGAAAGACACACACTCACACACGCATACAGTTATTTACGATAACTCTGTTAGACATAAAGGAGAACATATATTATACTCCGCACCAAGTCAAGGGACTTTTGTCACCATTTCTTAACAAGAACAAAGTCCGTCGAGGCTTATAACCGAACGACGAAGAAAATCTACAATCGAACCGAATCCTAACAAAGCCGTCTCATAATAATGAACTTTGGGTATGGATGAATTTTATAATTATCTTTGCTTTAAAACCTTGTATATTTTAAGATTTTGATGGGGGGGGGGGGGAATTCAACACAAAGTCTATTGCTCCCCTCCCTCCTTCTAAGCCAGCCCACCATGGTTTTATTGGCTGGGGAAATTTTGAATTTGTACAGTCTCTAGAGAGCTCAAAGTTGCATTTGAGAGACTTCTCATCTTTCTTATTTCATTGCATACATGAATTGAAATACACAAGTGATCCATCTTTTAAATGCCCGTAAGAATTTTTCGGAGGGGGGGAGGGGGAAACGTGGGCACGTTTTACCTATTGGGCAGGCACAGACCCCCCTGCGCTCCCCTTGGCTGCGTGCCTGAGTTGAAAGCAGCATCCAAGTTGTTAAATAAACGACGTCCAAAGGCACTTTGAGTATGAATTGCATAGAAAAGTTGCTATGTTTTCTTTAACGTTGACTTTCAAGTTTTTGTAAATCGTGGGTGGAACAATGCCCACCGATGATCTTCCTCGCTTTATTGGTGGCCATATTGATCTCTCGCAAGACAATTCCATTTCCGGTCGTAACCAGAAATGCAAATTAATCATCCAAATGGATTCAAGTGATTAAAGTCGATCAAGGAGATGATCAGGTATTATGTCTTTCCTGCGTCACCTTGTGGTATAGATTTTGATTAATTGGTTTAAAGAGTTTAGCAACTTAACAAGTTAATAGTAAACAGATTTATATCAAGACCAAAAACTTATTTTTATGTTACTCTTAACGGTTAGAAGACGCAAACGTCAATGGTTCGGCCATGTGACACGGCGTCATGGAACTCTTGCACACACCATCATGCACGGGACCGTCGATGGTAAGAGAAGACAACGAAGACCAAGAATGAAATGACTCAGTGTCACGGTCTTCTACTTCTGATAAGAATCAAGTCAGCCGTTCAGATCTTTTCAATCATTTTCAAGTCAAGTGTGGTGGCAATTAAAACCATTCTGGTAACGTATAAAGTTGGTAGCATGGATCGCTCCAAGGGGCAAATCACTGAAATATTTCTCAAAGAAAATTGCTATAATTCCCAAATAATTCCGATAATGTTCATAATTCTCAATCAACTGCCATAATTCCCAATAACTCTCAATAATTCCCATTAACTCTCAATAATTCCCATTGACTCCCAAAACTCTATAATTATACTCTCAATAATTCTTGATAATTCCTAATAGTTCCCAATAATTTCCAATAATTCCCAATAACTCTCAATAATTCCCAATAATTCTCAATAATTCTTAACAACTCTTAAGACTATAATTCTCATAACTCTTAATAATTCTTGACAATAATAATTCTCAATCATTCTTAATAATTCTCAATAACTTTTAATAATTCTTTAGAATTCCATAATTCCCAATGATTCCCTATAATTCTCAATAATTCTCAATAACTTTTAATATCTCTTTAAAATTCTATAATTCCAAATAATTCCCAATAATTCCCTATAACTCGCAATAATTCCCAATAATTCTCAATAATTCTTAATAATTCTTCATTCTCAAACACTTTTGTTGAAGTGATTTACCTCTCGGATCCCCCAGTGTTGCAAAGATAGTTGCAGCTTTGTAGTACTCACTTTCTTTTCCGGTGCCAGCTTTGTTATGTTGGTGATAGACCATCAAATTGGCTTACAAAAATAAGCAACGCATTCTATATTTGTAAAGCACAAACCTAAAAGGAACCAACTACCTTGACCATAGGCGAAACGCACGAAAAATATTGTTGGGGCTGTGGATTATATTACCCCCCCAATATACTACTTTGCCCGAAAATTATTGGGACATGAATCGACTAAAAGCACTTTAGTTCGGCAGGAATGCCGACGCTAATTTAAAGGGCTGGTAAGACATAAAATTATTTCATATTTATTTTTTATGAAGTAATTAGAAATGGTTCCTAAAATAATTTTTGCCCGAAAAATATAACATTTTAACAAAATGGGAGGGCGCCCATGACCTTGAGTTTCCAAAAAGTTTAAGCAAAGTTAAGTAACTTGACTCTGCCATAGGGTAGGAGTTTTGCTTGAAAAATCACGCTGTGCCAAAATGTACACAGATGACTGCTTCCGTGTCATAAGGAGGGTCAGACTTGCGTTTAACTTGACTGTTCTAGAGTCATCCCAGAAAAGTGAGCGAATATCTTTACTTTGCAAACAGAAATAATTTGTCTCTATAGTGGGCTTCTTCATTAAGCCCACACAGCTCTTGTGTGTGCTTATTGGTCGAGATCCTCAAAACCGATCAATTAGTCTACATTGTTATTGGCTCTAATTCTGATCAGCCATGTAAACTGTCCACTGGATCAGCGCGGCTCAGTTTTAATTTTTTTGCACTTTGGAAATTTGCGCGCTGAGGAGTTACAGATGAAGCGTAGCGTTAAAGCACAAAGCAAGGTTTGCTACGTTTTGTTATTTTAATGCTATTTTGATACAATTTTGATGCTTGGTATTATAAGCACACTTACACACCAAGAGTATTTGAGTGTTTAATGTGACACGCCATGTAAGCAATCATCCTCGACAGAGATACTCTCAGCATACCTTCCAAAATCTCAGTCGCCCTCAAAAGTCTGTGTAACTAATAACATCGGAACATCGAAATGAAAAATAAGTCAGTACTTCTGTTGCAAATGCCTCAATTGTAAAATTGGTGGAAACACCGTCCTTCGTTCAGTTTACAAGAAAAATGCGCGAAAAATGCCACACCCCCATTCATGACGGCATTCCAAGAATTAAAATAAGCTGTCATGATTCATGTCTCGGTTTCCTTTGCTCTGTGTTTGCGCTGTTTGTGAAAGAGGCTGACAGAATTTGTAATGTCGACATGAGATGATAACTTGTCAGATATTGTACCAGTAGAAATAAAACGATGGAGTAGTTTTATGAGGTGTAGCTAAAAAGGAATTACAAAGGAGAAGATATAATTACACATTCAGAACGTGGTTTGTAGACCTTAAGGAGATCAACAGAGCGGCTGTAGCTTTTGCCAACACCTGCTTTGAGGTTCTGTTCTTGGAGTAGGCTTAAAAGTTGCGAATTTCAGGACAACATACGCTACCGGTTATGTGGGACAGATTTTACAGTCTTTGACGAATTCTGAAGGATATTTGCCTTTGTGATAAAAAGAGTTTTGCTGTGTGCTTTGTTCAGACAGCAAAGATCAGAGAGGAGTTGTTCTTCGCGCCTTATATAACCTTTTCGTTGGTGGTGCTGTCATCAGGAAGTTTACTTTTCAGTTGTCTTGTATCGAAGAGAAGAGTTCTTGAGAACGTCAACTCTGTTAGAGAATGGCTCAGGAACAACAATATCGAGATCTGGTATCACCGTCTCTTAATGAGACACATAAAATGCATATATTCAGCTTAACGAAGCTTGCAAAAACAGGTTGGTGCTTTCTAGGTTTCTGTTACCAGTACCGTGCTTTATTATTCATATTTGCTTATCTCCTTTTAGGAAAAGCAAACGTGTCACTTGCACCTTTTTCAGTGTTTCTCTTTAAGTAGTTGATAATCCAGTTTTGAGGTTGCTGATTTCACATATGTTGTTACCATAACAGATAGCTTAATGATTTTAAGCGCGTCAGTATAGGGCTGAAAGTGATCGCAGGAAACAATGTTTAATTTAACACCTATGTCAGCTTGCTATCAACACATCGCAAGTGGTTAATCATGATATTTGGTTTGTCAAGTTAATCAGTCCAAAGAGAACTTATGACCAGAAATATATAATTGTTACAGGATAAGATGATTAATTAAGGAGATCATGTAAATAGTACTTCTGTATTGGTTTCATATGAAAGTGTTTGGGAGACATGACAATTCTGTCTTCCGAAACCTCACTTGTGGTACACAGCAGGAAATAGAAAACACCGGCTGTTGTCACGCCAAAATGAATACGATAAGAATCCGTTACAACAATTTAAGCAGCACCTGATTTCCGTTCGTTCACCACATAAACTGCCTACCCAGTTAACGTTAACTTTAACTTTCCATAGGCCTAGTCAGTATTAAGCACAGTCGCATAAAGCCAATCATTTGTTTGAGCAGCAATTGATCAAAGCCTTGAAATGGAAGCGGATCAAGCTCGTAACACAATTGATTTATTGTGTCCTTAGAACATGAAGTGACATTATTTACTTATTCTTGGCACGTTTCTAGTTTTTATTTTCAAGTGACACACGCAAACACTCGACCCTGGTTTCTTATAAAAATTTCATACTATTGTTGCGTACAGAGTTAGTAAAGATTGACACTAAAAATCTTCCCCTTAAATTTTGGGCCTGGTGGTCCAATGACTGAGGTGTTGGTCTACAAATGATGAAGTGGTGGGTTCAAATCTCCCCAGCTTCCTAAAATTGCCAGCCACTGTGGTAATGTTTTACTCTGAGAATTTTAGATATAAATTCTTTTTCATATATTACTTTGTAGCTAGTGAATTTTGTGGTAAAATGGCCTCCTTAAAAGAAAGTTCAGCACACCAGATGCTAGCCTTAGTAGAGACATACAGGAAAAAGACAACTGAAATAAGGAAGAGGTAAGTGTGATATATGCAGGTGAGGTGGGTTGCATTTGAGATTTTACAGGAAAGCATTTCTGTACCTGCATGTTTTCCTTAACAACATTGAAGTGGGTTTTTTGGTGGCCTCTAATTTTATTGTGCCTACTTTTCACACCGGTTTTATGTTAGATGCGTTCAGTTTTGTGTTTTATGTACAACTACCAAGGGGATTGTAATCCACAAACTTTAGGATTTATGAACCACTAGCTCAACCGTTGGACATTCTGTATATGTCTATAATTTCTATAATTGATTGCATTTTTTTGTATTTTTACCATGCTGTTCTCTTTTATTTGAGGTAAATTACGTTTTTGTGACTGAGACACTGGTGTGCTGTACGTTTTGTGTTTATTACACTGTCAGATATGGTCTGGCTGCATTTTTCTAGCAATATTTGGATATGAGCCCGGAATGTCAGTTTTTTAAAATTTACAGATTGATGCCTTTCATTAACTTACTGTAGTGTACAGATGAAATATATATCAAATTGTTTAATATTGATAAGAATTTGAAGCTATGCAAAAAGGGAGTCATAAATTTTAAGGGACCCTAACAAAAGTATTAGTTAACTGACTACCATTACTAGCAACTTAAACTTACTGTACTGATGAAAAATATCTGACTATTTTGTAAGTAAGTAAGTAACTCTGTGTGGTTAATGAAGGGACTTTCTCTGCACTTTGTACCATTTACATTGTGGGAGTCAACAACAACACTGTGGAGACAGTTGAAAATTCAAATGATGCTCTTGTCAGCCTGAAGGACTAACAGCTCTATAGATGTGTTTATTATAGACCTGGTATATGATAATGTGCCTTAAAACCAGGTAAAATAATACACTAGCTTGGCAAACTATTTGTTCACACTATGTAATAAACAGTCACCAATTTTACACTTGCTGTGATTTGAAAGGCACAAGATTAAATATATTTTCTTTCATTGTAGACCAGAACACAAATCACTGTCATTTTATAATGTGTGGGGTGAAGTTTTAGATGAAATTGAGCAGGATGCTAAGGTTAGTGATTTTTTAAAAACTGGTTTGGTATTGCTCACCCATGGAAACAAAGTGCCCAACATGCAAACTCTTATATTTTGATGATTGCCATATTGTACAATTGTCATACCAGAACACATCGTAACACACATTTAGAAAGTTCTTAAATTGCTGAAGTTTGTCTCTTAGCATCAGTAGCTTTTGACCCAATGTTGTTTGATGGTTGAAAAGCACAAATCAATATCTTTTTAGCTGAGGGCTCCCAGTTTCAGAAAAAGTTTGTGTATTGATCTCATCTGAAATAATGGGTTTCTGGTGAATGAAAAAGGGAGAGGAAGTTATCTTAATTTTTGCGGCTTGTTGTTTTTAAGCGCCCCATGCCTGCCCCACAAAAAGAAAATGACCTAGGTTCTTATTCCTAAGTCATTGTTTTATTTGGTGGCGAATCAGGGATTTGAACCCCGGACCAACGGATTATGATTCCGCTGCTCTAACCACTGAGCTAATTCGCCACGTGTGAAGACAGGAGGCAGCATTTTGCCTTCGTCGGATAAGCTTGTCAAGATCAAATACGTGAACGGACAAAGGGTTATCGTTTACCTGATTCTATTCAAATATTTGCTCAACATACATTCAGATTCGGTGATTTCGAAATTGTTCCCTCAAAACCACCAATACGCCATGGCGGTATGACTTCGCCGCCACTCTGCGTATAACGCGGTTTAAGCCGCCGCGCGCGATGCGCGTTTACGTTCATGTTCAAGCAGCAGTTTTTTGCGAATGCGAATCGTCTTCGGCGTGATTTCAACCAGTTCATCATCGGCAATAAATTCGATTGCCGATTCCAGCGTCAGTTGTATCGGCGGCGTCAGTACAACGGCTTCGTCGCTGCCCGAGGCGCGAAAATTGGTCAACTGTTTGCCCTTGACCGGATTGACGATCAGATCGTTATCACGGCTGTGGATGCCGATCACCATGCCTTCGTACAATTTATCACCCGGGCTGACAAACATGCGTCCGCGTTCCTGCAACTTCCACAAGGCGTAAGCAACCGCTTCGCCGTTTTCGCCGGAAATCAGTACACCGTTTCTGCGCGGTGGAATATCCGAACGCACCGATGCAAATTCGTCGAATACATGGCTGATCAGTCCGGTACCGCGCGTCATCGTCATAAATTCCGACTGAAATCCGATGAGTCCGCGCGCCGGAATACGATAATCCAACCTCACCCGTCCTTTACCGTCGGATACCATATCCTGCAGTTCACCGCGGCGCTCACCCAGTGCTTCCATTACCGCGCCCTGGCTGGCTTCTTCCACGTCCACGGTGAGCATTTCAAACGGTTCGCATTTGACGCCGTCAATTTCTCGCACCACGACTCTGGGGCGCGATACCGCCAGTTCATAGCCTTCTCTACGCATGTTTTCCAGCAGAATCGTCAGATGCAGTTCACCGCGCCCGGAAATCAGAAACGCATCGGTGTCGCCGGTTTCTTCCATACGCAACGCGACATTGGTGAGCAACTCTTTTTCCAGGCGTTCGCGCAGTTGGCGGCTGGTGACGAATTTTCCTTCCTGACCGGCAAAAGGCGACGTATTGACCTGGAACGTCATGGAAATTGTCGGTTCGTCCACCATACTGATCGGCAACGCTTCAGGCCGGTCGGCGTCAGCGATGGTCGTACCGATACTGAGTTCTTCAATACCGTTTATCGACACAATATCGCCGGCCATGGCTTCACTGACCAGTTCCCGCTCCAGCCCGCGAAAACACAATACCTGGTTGACTTTTTTGCGCGCCACTTTGTCACCTGTCATGACCATGACTTCCTGACCGGGTTTCAAACGTCCGCGCCGTATGCGCCCGATGCCGATGCGTCCGACAAAGCTCGAATAATCCAGCGTGCTGATTTGCAACTGTAGCGGCAGATCGGTATCGCCTTCAGGTGCCGGCACATGTTCGATAATAGCGTCAAACAGGGGTCGCATATCCTGCCCCGGTGCGTTATAGTCCAGCGAGGCCTGACCGTTCAGCGCGGAGGCATACACGACCGGAAAATCCAGTTGTTTGTCGTTGGCGCCGAGTTTGTCGAACAAATCGAAAGTCTGATCGATTACCCAATCCATGCGCGCGCCAGGCCGGTCGATTTTGTTCACGACCACGACAGGGTTCAACCCCAACGCCAAAGCTTTTTTCGTCACAAAGCGCGTCTGCGGCATCGGTCCCTCTACCGCGTCGACCAACAGCAGTACGCCGTCGACCATTGATAACACGCGTTCTACCTCCCCACCGAAATCCGCGTGTCCCGGCGTATCGACTATGTTGATGTGTACGCCTTCATAATCAATTGCACAGTTCTTGGATAAAATCGTAATACCCCGCTCGCGCTCGATATCGTTCGAGTCCATGACACGTTCGGACACCTGTTGATGCGCGGCAAAAGTACCTGCCTGGTGTAGAAGCTTGTCAACCAGTGTGGTTTTGCCATGATCAACATGCGCGATAATAGCGATATTGCGAATAGAACGGGACATAAAATAAATTCCTCAAAATTAAGCTGTTATTGATTGCACAACGGGGCAGTATTATACCAGCCGATAACGGGCAAGGCTAATATATGGCAAAGCACTTGTTGTACATAACACTGCTCTTTCACTGACTGGCAGAATCCATGGCAATCCGCATCAAGTGCGATAGATTGACTGTGACGGGCGATCGGTCGAATACTGTCTCAACCGGGATAGAACGGGTGAACGGCAACCAACTTGTCTGCACAGGTTGCCGAGGCGAAGCGCGCGAAGAAGGACGGAATAAAAAAAACCCACCGAAGTGGGTTTGAATTTACAGCTTTCAGGTACGGATTAACGGTTTGGCGGTCGTTGCTTCCCTAAGTCCAGAAACTTCAGCCTTTAGGGTTGCGTGCTGCGGCTGAAGCGGGACGTAAGGTATGATTTTCATCCATTTGTCGGTGGTAGGCTGCTTTTTTCAGATTGTCTTCAACAGCCATCTGGTATTGATGTATTTTGTAATCCACATGTTGTTTGAACGGCTTGGCGTTGCGGCCGAAGAAGCTGGTACGCGGTTTATGGTTCACCGCGTCGATTTCCGCTGCGATTTTAGCCTGGAATTCATCAGCCTGGTTTTTATGGTATTGTGCCAGTGCTTTGTGGTCAGTGTCTGACGCACTGCTTACAGTCGACACACCCTGTTCAGCGGTTAAATCTGCTGCAAATGCGCTGACCGGAAACGTAAATGAAACAAATGCCACGATGGCTGTCGTTGCGATGGTTTGAACTGTTACTGTTTTCATAAGAGACACTCCCGTTTCGTCATATCATGATGGATGAGAGTGTAGGTCAATCCTGGCAGCAAACCTATTGGGGTTACCATTAATCTGACCTAAGTAAAACCCTTAGATGAGCTGGCGTTCATTCAGGTCTTTACAGCCATACACCGATTGGAGCCGGTTTTCCGATACATGTTTCGGGGTATTAGGATTTGACAAAACTTTGTATTACAATGCCCACCAGCCGATTCTCTAACCGCATTGAGTCGGGTTGCCTTCGGCGTGTTAGCAAGAGCGACAACTCAACGATTGATCCGCGCGAATGACCGACAACGAAAAAAATACCCCTACTGACGAATATCAGGCGTTGATGCAAGCCGGCGAACTTAAGCCGGATATCGATCAGGCACACGCGGTTGAAGTACTTGAGCGCCTGTACAACTCACTGACGCATTATTCCCGCCCGAATACCGGCACCAACTGGCTAGTCCGTTTATTGCGCCGCAAACCGGCGTCCAGGGCCATCCCCAAAGGTGTTTATCTTTACGGCGGCGTCGGACGCGGCAAGTCCATGCTAATGGATTTGTTCTATGGAACCGCACCGCTAACCGCCAAACGACGCATACACTTTCATGAATTCATGCTGGATATTCACGAACGTTTGAAAACCTGGCACGGCTTTTCGACGCAGCAACGCAAGCAGGCAATTAAGGGGATCGCGCGGAACGGCAAAATTGATCTGGACGATCCCATGCCCGCGATTGCCCATCAAATTGCGAGTACAACCACGTTATTGTGTTTTGACGAGTTACACGTCACCGACATTGCCGACGCCATGGTCATGGCACGGTTGTTTCAAGAATTGTTCAATCAAGGTGTCGTCGTGGTGTCGACATCCAACAGAGCACCTGACGACTTATACAAAAACGGGCTTAACCGGCACCGGTTCGTACCGTTTATCGATCGCATCAAGGACACCATGGAGATCGTCCCGTTAAACGGCCCAATCGATTATCGCTACGACCGCCTGAAAGGCGCTGAAACGTATTTTCATCCGGTTAACGAGGCGACAACGGCTGCTTTATCCGCCATTTTCTTTCGCTTGACAGACCGACTTATCGAAGACCGTGACAAGGTGCCGAGTGGTGAATTGATCGTACAGGGACGCCATTTGTTTGTTCCCAAATCGGCGCGCGGCGTGGCGGTATTTTCATTCAAGCGGCTTTGCGCGAACCCGCTTGGCACCGCCGACTATATTGCCATTGCGCGCGCTTATCACACTGTCATCATGGTCGCGATTCCACGGTTCACACAGGAAAACACCAACGAAGCGGCCCGGTTTATTCACTTTATTGACGCCTTATACGAACATAACGTGAAATTTCTCTGCTCTGCCGCCGTTTCGCCGCAACAGCTGTATTTATCAGGCAATAAGGCATTCGAGTTTGAACGCACGATTTCGCGGCTTATCGAAATGCAATCCGAGGCCTATCTCATCCGCGGGCACGGCAAATCCGTTTCGAAATAGGAAGTGGTTGGTTATTGATCCGATTTTTTTCGAGTTGCGAGAAAAAAACCGGTAATCGCGCCGAGCACCACACCGAGCGGACTGGCGACAAAGACACCTATCGTCGTCGCCTGTTGCGAATTTTGCGCCACGAGCATCGGCCCGAGGAATCCAAAAATAAAACCAAAACCGCCCAGAATGAGTGCACCGCTTAGCATTGCCGCCGCAATGCCAATATTTTTACCGGATAACCCGCACCACGAATACCAGCCTGTCAACGCGGCGAGACCAAGCGACAACACATTGATGAGCCCGCTTTCCAACCCGGTAATAATGGAAAAAATCGTTTTGATAAACAACAAAACGATCAAAAAAACGATAACGACACTGGTCAGTTTAAGTATTCCGCTCATGACATTGAATCAAAAATAGCCGGCATTACGCCGCGCAGTAGTAAAACGCACGGTTTTTACCTTCTTTCTTGGCTAAATACATAGCCGAATCGGCATTGGTCATCAGCATCTCTATCGTTGCGCCATCCTTTGGATAGACCGCAATGCCGATGCTTGAGCCGATGGTAACATTGTTGGTATCGTGCAAATTAATTTCAGTATGGAAACGTTCTTGCAGTTTATTTACAAACAGATCGATTTCATCATGGCTCTCACGAGTCAGGAACGCGATGACAAACTCATCACCACCCAACCGGATCAGGATATCTTCTTTGCGAATCGTCGCTTTCAGACGATCGGCAACTTCGATCAGCACCTTGTCACCACTGTCATGACCGTAATTATCATTCACCGCTTTGAATCCATCCAAATCAAGCAGTAACAGTACTAGCTGACTATCTGAATTTTTGGCTTTCTCCAGCATGAGATTCAGCAACTGATCGCCGGCGCGCCGGTTAAACAGCTGAGTCAGCGGATCATGCTCGGACTCATACAAAATACGCTCCATTTGAAAAGTGCGTTCGGTCACATCGATCACCAGCCCCTCAATCATGACATCATTCGCATCCACGTGTTGATCGTTGAGTACTGTCGAAAACAGACAATGCAGCCACCTTTCTTCGCCATTGTTAATCTGACTGAGCTGTAAATCGCACGCAATCTGTTTTTGCGTTTCCAGTATATTCTGCAGTAAAGCGCGCACCTGTTGCGGGTCGACAAATAATTCGGGCAGGTAAATGTCTTGCATGCTCTGCCGCCGCTCAATATCCGCTTTACCGATAATTTTTTGAAACGCCCGGTTGGACGAGCATAAATGAAATGCTTGATCGAGCAAAAAAATACCGGCACTGGCGCGTTCGAATATCAGCCTGAAGTGTTTTTCCATGGCCTCAACCTGAGTCCGTATGTCAATTTGTTCTAACAACATTTGTTCTATCTATAGAAGTTCATGGAGTTCCAGGTTTAGAAAATGGCTAGGGCTAGGCTTAATGAATGAGGTCTTTTGTACGAATGGGGAAAAAAATAGAGAAGACATGATGCATTATGTATTAACCTTCGTAAAGCTAAGCGACCTTAAACATATGCATTGTTTCCTTCGTTCTACACTTTCCTCTCTTAGCAACGCTGTTGGTGTTCCACTGATGCTGTAAATTAAAGGGAACCATCGCGCGAAAATCTAGGCTCAAGTCTCTACTGGGTGGATGCTTCACTATTTTCTGAACGTCGAGGGTTGTCTGAAAATTTAAAATTTTGTTCGATTTCATAAACGTATAGTACCTCTGCTGAGTCGAATACTGTAAATATTCGCTAATTTCAGCAGGTGGGTGCCCATCAGTTTTGTTCGAATAAAGAAGCGTAATTCCCTGATACACCGAAGTCTAGGGACTTCACATCTTGTTCCAATTAACGAAAGTTCGAATTAAGTGGCATTCGAATAAAAAAATGTTACTGCAACTTTGCTTTAAATGCAGCAATCTCAACAACAATCCAGTTTTCTGCGCTTTGCTGTGGGATTTTTTGTGCTCGTTTTGAAATCACTTTTAACGACTTCTGCTTAGAGAAAGGTAAAGATGCGCTTGGATCGATATACTTGCACAAAAGGTCAGTGTTATTGAAATCTGGGATGGTTATTGGGCATTTGAACTGCGCCTTAGCAAACACAATTTAGAAAATTGCATTCGAATTCCCCGCAAATACGAACTATACAGCTTTAAAATGTATACGAATGGCGCACTGCAAGTATTGAATGACGATGTTGAGATATAATTTGTATCGTGTAATGAGATGTGGTGACAAAGAACATAAATTTAAACTATCCACATTTAACACAGAACCAACTAGAGAAACTCGCTCACTTTGCTAAAGATTCCTTTTCTGCTTCCTCTTACTATTTGTTCTCCTCTTGATTGTATAAAGTTCAACATTTGCATATAATTATTACTTGGTCTTGCGCGCTACACCTCTGATATAAATGAGCACCCCCTTTTTGGCCCTGGCTTGAAAACGACGAACAGGTGAAAAGACGTTTATGAAAATATTTCGTTAGAAATTTGACACAAGTGAGACATAACAGAGCACAAGTTCAAACCACACCATACATGTTGCAAGTTTGTCAGATCGGTATCGATTGTCGCTAAAAGATACAAAGTATAAATGTACAAGTAACATCCCTTCAAAGCCTCGGCTTCTAACTCCCTGAAAATAAAAAAGATACCTCCATAAAAATGTACAACAGAACCCTAATTCTACACGATATCATTCAACACACATCAAAGTTTAATATGATAACTACTCTCGTGCTGCTTTTTACCAGATCATGGGTCTAAACATCTTGTAAAAATACACGATTTCGTTTACGAGAAATTTGGGTTTTGGGTCAGATGTCGAGTGGTTCAATTTTCAAGCTAGAAGCAGTACTTAATTTACTTAACTTATTGGCTATTGTTTGTACAAGCGTGTTGGCTTTGAAAATAAAATAGGGAACAGTGTGACGATAAGGGGCACTGGTACATATATTATTTCGCCCTTTGGGGGATCGACTTAAGTGCGAGTCAAGCTAAAGTATCCTTAACGAACTTCCCATGAAGTGCACCCTTAAAACTTTCTGAAGATGTTTACAGGACAAACGAATTTGGTTCTACAGTTGTTTAAAATTTCCCGTACTTTGAATTCAGCTGCTTATAAAACAGTTTCTTTTACAAATTTTGTATAGTAGGCAACGAGCAAGGAGAAAACAGCATTTGGGTAATAAAATAAGTTGACAGATATTTTCATGTTCTTAACAATGCTTTAGCCCTAGTACATTAAAGTCTCACACTCCCATCGCCTAACCACAAAGCATTGTTGAGGATCTTTTAGAGTCCTAGATATATGACAGTTGCAGAGCTAAACGAAAGGCCACACTGGCGAAATGGTAACGTTAGGGAGGTCAACAACAGAAGAAACTGGGAACAAATAACAATGACATACATCATATTCATTTGTCAACAAGGTCAGAAAGTTTTGCATAAAAAGAGTTCATCTTGGAAACCTCGCATGATTCTCAGAGAACAAGCAAATTAATTAAGTCGCATCTATCGTTTATGACAATTATATATCCAGCAATATCATGCGACAATCAGACTTTGATAAACTCCCTTTAATAGTCCTTCTATTTATTCTTTTCGTGTATGAGATAAAATACAAGGATTTGGATGTGTTCCCTTCACTCAAGCGTAGCTAAACAGATTTTTAAACAAGGTCTGGCAATTTGCATAGATATCGAATGTTAATTTTTAATCTGGAAGGAGGTAGGCCTCC